>JASANU010000825.1:9455-71010 GCA_030849675.1 Trypanosoma platydactyli | reverse complement strand
GGCGTGCAGTTAGAGCAATGGGGGAAGTACAAAGTGTGTTGGTGATGTGTAGAAGGGGAATGAAAAAATTGTTTTTTTTTGTATTGATGGGGATGTTGGGTGGATTCTTTTCAACTCTAGTACATAATTTGATGACCAAATTTTAAATGACAGATCTTATAGATTGTTACTATTGTAGGACTGTTTTGCTCGAATGAAAAAGTTCAGTATTATGTGTATCCTTTACAAGGATGGAATCAACCAGTTGCTAGTTGAAGAAAATGTTTTATTTGCATGTGTTTTGAAAATTTTTTTTTCTTGTTACCTTTGCTATCTTTCTTTTGCTTTGTTAGTGGATGACGTTGGTAGGTGATATAGTGCCATTGGTGATAATAAGGGTAGAGCAGTCATGGTAAGTGGATGCGCAATGAAGATGGTTTGTTTTTCGACTATCGTCAAAAGTTTCAGCGGAAGGTTGTAGACCGTTTCAAAGCTTTAACGACCTCGCCCAGCTCAATATTGCACTTTGTCTGCATCGATAGAAGCGCAAGTGCAAGTGACTGCTGCACTTCTTCCCGGATTGCGTTGTAAAGTTTTGTATCATCTGTGCTAGGCGCTGTTGCATGGAGTGTTTTAGGGAGCATGGCGCACACGTTCGTCAGGCGGCGCATTAGGTCTGGATCAGGAGTTCTAATGCATCCACTTTCAACAGCCTTTAGATATTCCACGACTAGAAGAATGCGCTGCCTTAGCAATTTCAGAGACTGCACGAGACAATGAATTTTGGGGGCCACCGTTACCACTGCGGCATCACTATGTGTGCTGTTCGTGGCTGCATCTACCCCAATCTGCATGACCTCGTCGGGGTCTAAGAGGAAACGGATCTTGGTCAGTTGTACCATTAGGCACGATGCGCCTCTGATCGCACTAACAATGCACCTATTTGAACTTAAAGCGCTAGAAATGGCATCCGTAGAATAAGCACTTCTCTGCATACGATAAGCACCCTGTCTATCTTCTTGTGGAGGGCGGAGTTCACTTTTCTGTTCTGCCATCGCATGCTGTCGCTGCTGCTCGTGGTCATGTAGAAGAACAACCTCAAAGAGATGCACTGGCAGACTGGCGAGTTCTGTCTGCGGAGTCCATCCCACCATCAGCGCGAGCACCGTCCCATTGTCAATGTCATCGAACGTCTCACATAGCTTTATATGCATGACACTGATACAACGAATAACATCCTCCATCGTACTCCCCACACTATAGTAGCCCAGGACATTCAGCTCGGGTTGCACCTCTGCTAGGCGTCCGCGCTTGAGCTTCACTGCTTCCCAGTTTATATGCAAGTCGCCAGTGGGTGTCATCTCTGTGATGACGGCCTCGTACGAATTCGCAATCTCAGTATCCCCATCCTTTGTCATCCAGCCAAGAAGAATACCAAAAGCAGCCATTTCGGCATTATTACGCACACACTGCTGCATCCGAGTCATATGATGCGTCACGTTCAAAATGACCAGTGGGTGCAGATGCACCGGCAGCGGAGGATCCTCCATTCCCATGAGCGCCAGCGCGGACACGCCCTCACCAGAAGATCCGAACATGTGATTCCCCTCCTTTTTCTTCGTCCTTTCCTTTTTTTTTTTTCAGTGATTTATTTGGATTTGATTTGTTTTGTTTCCCTCGTCGCCAAATGTATCTTTTCTCTCCCCCCTCGCCCTCCACCACCCCACCCCCCTCTTGGCGTGGCAGTGAGAGAAGGCACAAACAGAGAGGCAATGCCAGGAACCAAAGATACAAAAACAATTTAACAAACAATAATCAACATTGCTTCCCAACTTTGCCTCACTTTGTGGTCTCATCATTTCCTTTTCTTCCATAGAAGCAACTCTTCTTTTGCCGGCACGAGTTGAGTGTGCGCCTAGCAGCTGCATTGCAGGAATGCAAGAAAAGTACCCGCCCATTGTGCCACGAGCGGGAGAGCGACACACTTGCGGGTCTGTGGGGCCTAAAAGCCGCGGTATCCCCGCATCCGCTGCAGCATTAAAGTGACTTTGCGTATCTCCACCCTCCACCTCTGAGTTCCCGCAGCTTCTTTTTGCCTTTGTGTTGTCGTAGCTCGACCCACCCTCCTTATTAGTCTCCAAATTTCAAATGCTCACGCATTTCAGAAGCTGCAGCGTATGGCATGCGCGGAATCATGTATGAAGTGAAGTTGGCAATATATCACAGTTTCTAATTTCCCCACAAGATGAAAACAAAATAGTAACACACCGAAAAAAAACGAACGCTACCTACCCTGGAGAGTGCTTTGCCCGTGGTGGAGCTCCAGCACTAGAAGAAACAGAGCAGTAGGTGGAAGTAGTTTTTCAGTGTAAGATTCAAAGACGAATCTGAATATATATATAGGGGAGGGGGGGGGAAGAGAGTACAGGTGGGTGTTTGTGAAAATCAAGTTTTTTTTTCGACTTTTGACCATTTCTCACTTTCTTCTCTACAACGACGGTACCCCCTGCCCACACCTCTTTTACCCCTTTTCTTTCATCAGTCTTACATTTTTTTTTTGTGGGGGGGGATCGGCAAGGCAGGTCTACGTGCTTCATCTTTTCATTTTTCTCGCACACTCGCCATTTTCACACACTTTCCCTTGCCTTGCCTTGCGTTGATGGTTCTTGGCGGGTATAGATGAAAAGGTATTGTTTGATTATCCACCCGCATGTACAAAGCCACAGTCAGAAGAATGAAAAGAATGTAAGAAGGCTTAAAAATGAGGGAGACAATAATGCACCAGTGAAGACTATCAATGACACTACCCCCCGCTTTCACTCCCTGTAGAAACAACAGCCTGTTTCAACGACTCCATGAACTTCACGATGGAAGCCTCGTCAGTGTATATCACATCCGACTGATCCCCCGTTGATGAGGCGGTGGTTGCCGATGATATTGCAGCACCGCTGTGGTGGGTCGTCGCGGGGTTCATTCGTGTCTTGATGTGCCGCGCTTCCGATCCGTTCGCGTCAGTGCGGGAAAAGCGAGGGTATGGGTATCGTGCGCCAAGCAGTGCAGTTGCGTCAGCCTCCACTGTATCGAGGAGCTGCGCAAAGTGCACGTACTCGGGGTTCTCGTGATATTTTGCCTGAATCCACGCGTAGATAGTAGTACCCCACATGATATGGATATTGAAAAAGGCATCCATGAGGAGAATGTTGTCTTGACGCAAACTGCAGCTGTCTAGTGGAACCGGCGCCGCTGTTGGGGCCTCAATTTCGTATGAATGTAATGTGGGTTGCATCATCAGAACGCAGTTTTCAACTGATTCACGCATTAACCAGTGCCGCTTGAATGTCGTCTCGTCAGGCGAGATGTTCAGCACCATGAAATACTCTGAACGACGCAGGTTAAATATAAAGGACGGAAACAGCGAAAGGCATGGGCTCAGTCGCAGCGAATCTCGTATCCCCGGGGTGAAGGTGCCGTAGCGTCGCACAAAACGCACGAGCAACGTGTCCAGCCACCGCTTTGTGTCGTCCCACTTGCTTGGGTGCTTCTCGAGGATACCCACCACCATGCGAGCCAGAACAGCCGCCGCGCATGCCTGGTCGAATGTCTTGTGTCGCACGAAGTACTCCTGATTAACGCGTGGTGACGAAGGTGCGATGGGGAGAACAATGCTTGTCACACGAACCCGTGACTCTCCCCGTGGTGTGTTAAAACGGGTGACGAACTGCACAAAGCGCCTCTTGACGTCTTTGTCAGACGAGCCGTCCGCGCCGTCCTTCTTGTTCACAGTGGCCGTGTCAAAGACAAAAGTGTACGTTACTGTCTGGTCAATGGTGCTGACGCACCAGCGGGTAGTGCCACCAACGCCAACTTGAATCGGCGACGATGCACGATGTAGCTTTGATTTGTTAGCCTTGTCATCCACGACACACGGGCCCAGTACACCACACACCAACGTGTCTGCGGAGGTGTGTACCTCGAATTTTACACCAAACGCACTATGAACAATTAATGCGGTATCTTGCATGCCACCACTACCAATACCACTATTATCGGTGCCGTTGTGGTTATCATCCAGCGCACAGATGCGGAGATCACAGCGGCCAAAGTAACGCTGCAACGAGGTAACAAACATAGGATGGTTAAATGTATCTCCACACACAAATGTTCCACCAGTCTGATTTACAGCCTGCCGCATCTCTAGGATACCTATCTGGTCAAAACTCTCCGCAAACACATCAAGGCTCGCATGCACATCCGACAGTCTTTGTCGTAAATTATTATAAAATTTAAATGCAGCATCATAAAATGGGGTTTCACCAGAAATTATGTCGCGGTGAAAGCGCATCATCTTCTCCTTTTCGACGTCAACAACCGTCCCAGGGCCACGCGTGCATGGACCACCTGTAAAAAGCAGTAAGCGTCCAGCCCTTTTAATTTGGGGAGCTGCCACCCCTGAAGATACCATTGCATTAGGACTTTTTTGCAAATCCTCCAACAGTCTCACAGCGATAGCAACAGCTGTCCCCGTTGCCCGCAGAGCCCTTTTGTTTCCTGGAGTGACACTGTCGTCGCACTGAAGACCTTCGATAAGTGTCGTTAATGAGAACTCACAATCTTCAAGAGGCAGCAAGAATCGACCTTCCGCCGGTGTTGAGTCTGTTAGCTGCAGCATCGTTGAGAGTTCAGATGGTTCATACGTTTTCTCACCACGGATAGTGTAGGACCGAGGCATCAATCCAGTTCCAAGCTCCCAGACCGACACACGGGGACCAAATGAAATGAGCCCAATAAGGGACTGCGATGGAAGCCAGTCAAGGCAGCGCACAATGTTCTTCTTGAGCGCATCAAGCTCCTCAGCTGGGAGACACGTGTCAATGATGAAAATAAACGTTGGAAACGTAGGCATGGCATTTTTTCCCCCTTCTCCAGCCCCACTTTCCCCCGTGATAGAGCCCACTGGTGAGATGATGTACTCCACTGTGTCATAAAGAAGTGCAGGGTGCTGCGTGCTGTAGTTTGTTGGAGTCGGATTTCGACGTAGGCACGAAAGACAAACCCAAAAACGGCCATCCTCTCGATAACAGTGCTTGTTCCAAAAGGCACCGCAATTCGGACACTGTTGACCGCGTGCAGCAGGATCACCAATTACTAGGCACTTCATCTCAATTGGTATCAATGGGGTGTACAAACACGCAAGTGGAATTATCATCTCTGGCACCGTGACAGATGAAGTGAATGCGAGCTCCTGTTTCACACCTTTCTCCGTGTTGGGATATGTGCTCCATGTCCAGCGTAAACCGTTTGAGTCCGTGGCATTTAACGCAGCTGGAGGAATATCATTTTTTAACGCCATGGCGGTATCACCGTCAACCATAGTGGCGGCGTTTTGCCTAGAGGGAGTTAGAAATGGCGCCTCCCCGCACACACCATTACTATTACCTATACTCCTGTTCTCATACGCCATGCAATCTTGATTCGAGTTGCTGTTATACGAATGCTGCCATTGTGCATCGTTGGTATTGTAGTGGTTAACAGATTGTTGTTGCTGTGCGTACTGATCATTGTATCCACCAATCAGTGAAGAGGTGCCCCCTACACAATAAGAGTCGCCTCCAGGAGCAGATGGCGTGCAGTGCGAGCCGTAAACTCCACCCGATACCGAAGAAGTATACGGGGGAGAATGCAACTGCTGCTGAGGATACCCCTGCATGCCCCCTCACCACCCAGATCAGAATATGTCCTATTGTCCGTGTGCGTGTATGTATGTATGTGAAGGTATTTCTGCTGCTCTTCCTCAGCCCCACCACGCTACCCTTTTCTTCTTCGTATTAAATATACCCTACTACCACCACTGCCGCAGTTTCTGTCGCTGCTGCCTCTGTTGATTCTTGTCGTCAACTTCTAGTTAAGGCACCACTTAGACACGCGGCACAGCACACAAGTAGTAGAAAAAAACACCTCGTGTTCTCCCGAGCGTTGCAGCCGTGACACCAAAAACCACTTGTGGAGTCCAAGTGGTGACGAGAAAGAAGGGAAAAAAAGAACAGGGCATAATACATTTTCGGGCCGTCACATCCTCACTTCCTTCACTCGCCCCAACCCACCTCCCCCCCATTCAGACACACTCGCAGAATAAGAGAGAAAAAAAAGCAGACAATCGGGACGGTGCCCTTCCTTCACGTGATGCCGTCTAGGCTCACACACTTGACATGATTCGGGCCAATGCCACACGGTCCATTTCATTCTTCGAATCAAACAGCCCCATTATGTTGTACTGTTGATGATGCGCAACACCATATCGCAGGACATCCTCTAGCTTTCGTCGATAGCACCGAAGGAGTGTCAGCTGCTCAACCTGGCGCTCGAGATCTTGCACAGCGGCGGAGACACGTTCCTGATGGAGAGCGGGGGAAGGCTTATGCACTCGATGCTTTGACAAGTCTGACAATAACGCCTCCGAAGACGTCGCAGATGGAGCGCATTTAACACCAACAGAGAGAGTGGAGGGGCTGCAGAACTCCGACAAAGTGGCGATGCTCGCTTCCAACTTGGAAATTTCTTCTTGTGTCCGCGCCGTGTGTTGTCTGTTGGCCTGCTGCTTTGCCCCAGCAGAAATGTCAAGCAGCCGCAACTCATGTTGTAGCTTCTGCAGCTGTGCGGCATTGACTTCCGCCACACGCCGGAGTCGCTGGAGCTCCTCTACAACAGACATTGCAGTTAGCAGAAACGAAGGGAAGGTACAGTTCTTATATATATATATATATATATATATATCTCAGACAAAAGACGTGCGCCACCCCCTCCTCTCCCCACCCCACCAGCACACTTCGCACTCTAACAGCGAGCGAGAAAAAAAAAAGCAAACAGAAGCAAAAGTGGGAAACGCAGTTGCAAAAGAAAACAATACGGCACTCAGAGAATCAGAAAAGGAAACATTCAGCCACAGTCTCCCTACAAACACACGCCTTCTCTCTCGCCCATCGCAAAATCTATGCTTCAAAGATGCGCAGGCACACAGCAAACAAAACAATAAGTGAAGAAACATTTCCACCGATCTCCGGTACCCAACGCATACAATTTACCCCATGTCATCCTCCCCTCATTCTTTTCCTTATCTTCTCCCGTTTACTCACTTCTCTCTATCTATCTACTACTCTTGCCGTTTTTTCTTCCGATGATCACGAACAGTTGTACCCCATCTCGTGAGAGACACATCCAATTTACTCCATCCGCGTGGCAAAGCGAAGCAGATCATCGCCGGAGGCAATCACAACAACGCCCTGATCATGTGATTTCCCATCCCGTGTCCCACGCACCACCTCCCCACCGCCGTACTCTATCACCTGTTCCAGCTTCTCCTTGACAATGCCATCAGGCATGGTAAGAAGAAATCGCTGGCACATCAGGGGTGGTGGGAAACAACGAAGTCCACCCTCCTCATACTCATCTAGCCAGAAACCTGCATCATGCGAGGCGTATATGTAATCCGGCTGTACCAGCCACTTGGTCCCCACCACACCACACAGAGCCTTCATGCTGCGTGGTGGACCACGCACGACGATGTGTGTTGCGGTGAAAGGTGGTGGATCCTCGTATTCACTGTCGATAACAACAGCCTTCTGTCCCAGCGCAGTAACTGCTGCCCTTACACGACCACGCTCTTCTTCAGACAAACTCGTCAAAACAAAGCGCCGTGTCTCTTCCTTTCCACGCTTGGGGTTCACCGGAGACGGAGAGCGGGTTGGGCCACCAACAACAGAGGAGGTTCCACTACGTTGACCGATACGCACATTGCGATCGTTGTTGCTATTTTGGTGGTGCAGATGGCTGCTATTTATGTTGTCATACTGACCCCTTTTCCAAGGTGTTTGACTAACCGCAGCAAGTCTCGTCGACGGTGGCGTCAGTGAAAGCGTGGGAGCTGTGGGCGGAAGTGCTGTCGCGCCGTACTGTGCAACAAACTTAGACTCTACCCCGCGCTCTGTGACACCTTGCTGCTGCTGCTGCTGCTGCTGATGTTGTTGAAGATGATGGTGCCGAGCCATAGCCTCTGTGATAGTGCTTGTGGCAGGCCCAGGGGACACCGTATGATACCCCTCAACCCTCCCCTTAAAGATCTCTGTGGGGCGCGCGTGCGGCGAATCATTTTCCGCCTTCGCAGACTGGAATGACATTTTAGAGAGTGAGCTTACAGTTAGCGGTTTCGAAGCAGCAGTCACTACCACACGATCAGCTGCCGTCACACTTGGCGTTCGGGGCGTTCTTCGTTTGTTGCGTGGGATCGGAGAGGAACTGATGGTGTCATCCCGTTCGTGCTTTACCAACACCGCACGTGTGTGGAGAACATTGTCTGTGTTGTTGTTACTCTCTTCATGCGGCGTTACGGCGTAGCGCTTAGCTGAGCTTCCCGCCTGTGGCTTAGGGCCTCTGTTGATCGGTGTTAACGTCGCTGACAGCAGTCTTCCCGCACCTCTGCTGTTTGTTCCACCAACTACCTCTTCATACTTTCTTGCAGTAACAATCAAACGCTGTGCGCTCAACACCTGTTGAATAGTCTTCTCATATGCTGCTGCATACGACTGTAACGCTAGTTCCTGGTTGTTTTTCATTTCTGCCGTCTCAAGCTGGTGCATCGCCTCCCCATCATCCAGCTTCCGCTTTTGCTCCTCGACAACAGCCACCAGCTGTTCCACGCGTTGCGTGAGGCACCTCACCTCATTTTCTAATTGTCCCGCCCGCAGTGCACTTTCGGCGGCCTCTCGCTTTGTCTGCTCCAGTTGTACCTCAAGGTGGCGACAGCGACCAGCCAGCTGCTCGTAGTGTTGAAGCGATACACCGTCACGGGAAACAACATCAGCAATTCCTAACTGCTTTTGCGAGCCAACTCCATCGTCAATACGTGTAGATCGCGTTGTGGGCATCGTCTGCGTCGACAAGTGATCCACCTCCCCTACTACACCCTGCTGCTGGCGCCGTTGTTTGTGTTGGTTCTGATTGGGTTGCGTATGTGCCGATGGCAGGGAGGTTGCGAGTGGTGGTGGTGAAGTTCCAGCCTGTTCGTTTACACTAGACGAAATCGTTGTGAAAGAAGATCCTTCAGCAGTAGTTGCCGTTGTTGAATTACCGACACCGTCTTGTGATGGCGCGATCAGCGTCAGGAGGCTCTGCAGCTGACCAACAAGCTGAGGGTTAGATGCAAGATGCTGCAGTACCGAAAACGAATTCATCTCACTTTCTTTTTCGTCTCTTTGGATAGATTCAACTCGTCTGCGTGTCAGTTGAGTTCTATTTGTGTCTTCCTCGAGCTTCTCCCACCGTTCCACGGACTCTCACACACAAACGCGGCGTATCTCCTTCGAGAGTAGCGGCGGAAAGTTCACAGGGTAGCCCTGCCACCCTCGGATACGTGACTATCAACGGAACGCAGAAGGCAACGAAAAGAAACTATTGCAGTCAAGCGAGCATGACGCCAAACAACAGACCCATACGCAAAGGGAGAGAAAAGAAGAAGAAAACCAAAAGAATTGGAGAAGTCCAGTGGCACGATCGGGAGCTGAGGGACAGAACACACCGCCCACCCAGTTGCTTGATGGGGTTGCAGTAGTTATGAACCCAGAGAAAAGAAAAATATTACAAGATGCTAGATGACGTGTGAAAGAGGACAAGAATAAGAATGGAGGAAACGTATGCTGCAGTGATAGAAGTAGTGCCGCGACAACAGAGGAAGAACCCACAGAGAGGAGGAGGGGAGGGGGGATTCAGAGAAGTGAGAAGTATACTAATAAAAAAGATATACATTAGCTACAAACGAGCCATTCCGTTACAACGGCTCCCCCCCCCCTCTCTCCCCCACCCCTACACTTCATTATATATCCATCTCCTTTTCTTTATCTCCTGTCACACCGTCTCTTTGTTGCTGCAACCACTCTGGCTCTTGTCACACCACCATAGGCAGATCCATGTTCCAGCTTCGCAAAATTCCTACTCCACACGTATGATTGGTATCTTCTGGTCTACGCATGCCCTCCCGTTGTCTGTACACAAACCAGAAATACAAAACTACATGCGAAAATTCATTCCCACTCACGCAAGTGCCACTCTCCATCATTTTTTTTTCCTTTTCCGTGTTCTTACAGTATAAAGTTGTTTTCACATTTTGTATCACACTAATGGGTCGTACGTGCTCGCGTATTACTCCCTTCTCTCACACTTTCTTTCCTTCGTTTTCCTTCTCCGTGTGTGTGTGTGTGTGTATGTGTTCGTCAATGCATCTTTTACTTCCAAGTAACACCGTCAACAACATATTTTGATCGTAATAGCATATACCTACCTGTATATATGCCTCGGCGCATCATATTATATTCATCTGATTATCATTACCCTCCTTTTTTTTTTTTTGCCCACCTCGTTCGCTGCTTGCTGTAAGATGGTGAAAATGATTTCGATTAGCAGCATTAAGTACACCAACCACGTGCTTTTTCGCCTTGGCCGTTGTTATTGTTGACCCCCTTCTTTCCACCTTTATCGGCCTCAATGCCCTTGGATTCTAATGCGGCTATTGCCTAAAAATTAACATCTCATTTCGTCATCACTCGTGCGAGTTCCGCTGCAACACTGTCGAGGAATTCAGTCGTTGACTCGTAATGTGAACGCTGCAGCGCGTCTGCGCCATGAACACACAATGCAAGATCCTTCGTCATGTGTCCACCCTCGATGGTGCGAATGACTGCCGTTTCAAGCGCTGTG
This sequence comes from Trypanosoma platydactyli, assembly GCA_030849675.1. Taxonomy (NCBI): domain Eukaryota; phylum Euglenozoa; class Kinetoplastea; order Trypanosomatida; family Trypanosomatidae; genus Trypanosoma; species Trypanosoma platydactyli. Next base: position 60,288 of record JASANU010000825.1, on the reverse strand, counting down.
GCGAAGTCGATGAGTTGTGCATTCCCGTCCAATTTGCCACGATGCAACAGTCCACGTGTCCACGCGAAAATGGACGCAACGGAGTTTGTGCTTGTCTCCTTTCCTTTTTGATACTCGCGGAAATGGCGCGTTACGGTGCCGTGGGCCGCCTCAGACTCGATCGTTTTACCATCTGGACACAAGAGTACGGATGTCATGAGGCCAAGCGACCCAAATCCCTGCGCCACCACATCACTCTGCACGTCCCCGTCGTAATTCTTGCACGCCCATACAAAACCACCACTCCCCTTAATCATCTGCGCCACCTGATCATCAATAAGACGGTGAACGTATGTAAGCTTGAGCTGTTCAAACTGCTTTTTGAATCGACTGTCGTACAGGCGCTGGAAGGTTTCAAGAAAAAGGCCGTCATACTTTTTCAAAATAGTGTTCTTCGTAGAAAGCACCAAGGGATACTTGCGCAGGATCGCAAATTCAAAACAACTTATGGCAAAGGCCTCTATACTCTCTCGGGTATTGTACATGGCGAGACCCACACCATCACTCTTGAAGTCGTACACCTCAAGCACCTGTGGGCTGCCACCGTTGGCTGGAGTGTGCACAAGCTCCAATCGTCCTGGAGGAAATACAGCGTCTGTAGCCTTGTATTGATCACCAAAGGCATGGCGGCCAACGATAATCGGTTCGCGCCATTGCGGCACCACACGTGGGATGTTCTTCAGAATGATCGGCTCACGAAACACAGTTCCAGAAAGAATGTTTCGAATCGTGCCATTCGGACTCTTCCACATTTTTTTGAGATTGAATTCCTTCACCCGGGCCTCATCCGGGGTGATGGTTGCACACTTAATACCCACGTTATGCTTCAAAATGGCCTCCGCCGCCTGCTCGGTAATCTTGTCATTCGTGGCATCACGACTTGTGACACTGAGATCATAGTACTCAATGGGGACATCCACATACGGCAGGATAAGTTTTTCCTTGATGAGGGCCCAGATGATGCGTGTCATCTCATCACCGTCCATGTCGACCACCTTGCCAGTGACCTTGATGCGTTCTAGGGCCGGTCGCGTTGTGCTCAGGTGACGAAATCCAGTGGCGGCTGCAACTGCTGCTACCGCAGTGGCGAAGGAAGCCCCACGAGCTGAGCGGCGAAACATGACAGACAAGATTTTTACCTCTCCTCTCCTTGTATGCGTATGTATGCGTGCTTGCTCACCCACCCGTGAGAGAATACACGGCAAGTGTTGTGCTAAGAAACTCAAAAGAAACAAGAAGACGGGAATGAACTCAGGAGAAACCAAGAAAAAAAACCTCGTATAGGGACATACGTGCAAAGAGGGAGCGACGCAGAACAAAACAGATGGAACGGGTCTATTCCTTTGTGTCATCATGCAGCAGGAATAAAAATAAAATTTAAAAAACAATGAAGTAGTGCAAAATGATACATAAATAGAAGCAGCAACAGGTGGAGAACCCTTGTTTATACATGGTGGTACTCAACGCAATAACAGAAGGAATGAGAGGAGAGAAAAAAAGGAAGAGGGGAACAACAAGATGAAAGCAAAGTTGCTGTTCTTTCTTCTTCAAAAGTAAAAGTCATTCTTTTCAAACTATCGCACGGTGTTCTCCAGACGAGGTATGCGATACATTAGGTTATCGTAGCCCTTATTCTTTTTTTCCGTTTTGTTGGGCCCATCGAGAGGAGAGTGTGATATTCGTTCCAAAAACACCCATACGCCAGTCTGTCATTGACATTTGCAGCTGTGCGTTCAGTCGTTGCGCTGCTAGCGTAGCTGGAGAAGCAAACAAATCCATCCGCGTGAGCATCCGCTTCACAAATGACGAGCAGACAGCATGAACTTGAACATTGTCCTGTCTATTGCATTTCTTTTCACTCGCTGCTTTGATTGGGAGAAAGACAACAGTATCGCTCTGATTTGGTTCCACGGCGCGCAGCATTGGGAACAAATGGTTTTGCGGTACGCCGTACACCCATGATGAAAACATCTCCCCTTGCTTTCGGCGATGCGTGAATGCAGGATGCACCTCACCGAATGGCGGCAGAGACTTCGCAGCCATGGGAATTGCAAATGTAGGAACCACAGTGGTGCTTGCATCTAAGCGATGAGTGGGGTTCTTTCGCGAATCCTCAAGGCGGTAGCACATAATGCGTTCCGCGAGTTCCTCTGGAGAAAAAGGGGAAAGGTCAACCTTATCCGTGGAGACGAAAGGTCTATCAAAGGAGGGCTTTTGACCCCTCATCGCAGGGCCAACATCGATCATGTCGGAACTCTGTTGGCCTTTTCTTGATTGATGAACATGGGCCTTCCATTGCCGCTGCTGCTCATGTGAAAAGCCACGTGGTTGCACCGGTGGAAGGTTGCCTTTACAAAATACATTCGGTTCTGTAGTTGTTCGGTATTTGAACCTCGGGTGCGCCACTCGCTTTGACACTTCAACCGCAACATCACCCTCGATCTTTGCGCTAATCAACGACTGAGAGGGAAAATAACGCCGTTGAAGAATTGCATGCTGCTTGTGCATTGGCACCGTGCTGCGATATTTCGACGACGAAAGCACCCGTCGAAGAGACGGGTGAAAGGTGACGGTATCAGCAGCAACGCTGCCCACGGACTGACCCTCATCACTACTCGCACAGCTACTGCTACTACTACTGCTACTGCCATTCACCTGCTGCAACAGTTCTCTACGCCGTCGAACAGCCTCAGCCGCCGCCTTTAATCGACTTTGTCTCTGTTTTCGAATTTTTTCTAATTCCCTGTGCATCTTATTTGTCATATCGACATCCACAGATGGCACCTCGTCATCTTCAAGTAAATCCATCAGACGATTTGGGATTTCACTCACCTGGACATTTTCCTTGCTCATAAGCTTCGCAATATCCACCGAAGTTGGGATTTCCTTATGGACATCATTATAATGTGCAGATGTAGCGTTGACTTCCAATTCCATGGACGAGCCAGCCGACTGCCGTTCATCATCATCAAGGAGATCAGCAATCAGGGAAAGAAGAGCCGTGTCGATCGCCATAAGAAAACGGGCACTCAGCTTATCTCCGTTTACGTCAACCCTATCATCACACAGTTCCCTCGCGATTTTTGTCTCCAACTCTGCCGTTTCATATTGCAAAACTTGTAGCAATTCTGAATGATGCTTGCTCATAACGTGTAGAAGATGCAGAAGTGTACGGTGGTGACACAAGTATAGCTCATTGATGGAGCTTCCAGACGTATCAACCGAGATGGAATTATTTTTGCTGCTCAAAATGCTGCAGCTGCTTCCATGTCGTGTGGCGCTTCGACAGCATCCTTCGAGCTCCTCTTTAATCATCTGCAAATAAATGTCATCGGTTGAATGCAGATCATCCAGTGCCGCACGACATAGAAGCACAAGCGGTGTTGCAAATTCCTTCGCTGCGTAGGCCTTGATTTCCATCGGAATTATGTGGCGTTGTCTTTGATCGACGTAGCGACGCAGCGCGGGGGCGTTCTGCTGCAGTGTGCGGCTGCAAGCAGGAGCAAACGAGTCCATTGAATCGGCTTCATTGTCATTCTCACTTTCCTCGCCTTCCTCCATTACACTTCTTGCCCCCTCTTCAGTGACGTTTTCGTCGCCATAGAGAGTGACTTCTTTTAGTTTCACCGCGGCTGCACGGCTCGTGACAGACTTCTTGATGTTGGCCTCTTGCCGTACCTTCAGATCCATTGCTGCAACACGGGCAGCCAGCACTGCCTGCGCGTACGAAGTGCCCGTGCATCCGGATAAAAGCATATCCTCGGCCGTTTTTATGGCGGCAGCGTGCTCATTATGGAGTTTCGCAATCGACTCACTGGAGTCCCTCAGTGCTGACTGCTCAACATACTCAGTCAAACTCTGGTTGTTAGCGTACACTGACGCCACCACGCGGGCCTTTGCGCGGCCTGTCTCTGCAGCCTCGTGGTCACCACGTTCTTCTGACACACGCACTTCATCCAATATTTGCTGTAGTTGCACTAACGCCTCCCTCGCATTGGTAGAAGCCTTAGCGTGCGCCTGTTCCCTTGCTCGTGCCTTCGCTTCCACGAGTTCAATTTCTCTTATCCTCTTCTCATTCATCTCTCTTCTGAGACGCTTGAGCTGCGACTGTATCTCGATTCGATGCGCTGCCTTCATCCGGGACTTCCAGTCTCCATCTCCCGATGTGTTATTGTCATCACCGCTCTTCCCCTGTTTCATCACTGGTTGGTGTCCTGAGGTGTCATCATCCCACGTTGACACCAACTCCTCCTTGAACGAGCTTCGTCGCTTCATTCGTTTCTTCTTGCTTTCAGTGCCATTATTATTATTGATGCCTTCACCAACCTTCTTCGCGTTGCGATGATGGGTGTTAGATTCCTCAGCATGCGCAACCTTTCGTCTTCCAGTCTTTTTATTCATCTTGTTCCTCGAATCCGGTGCATCCTGCAACCTCTCCTCAAGCTGTTCAATACGCTTCTTCTGCATTTGTACCAACTCCTTCATACCAAAAAATTGATCCCTCATGTTCTCCGATCTATCCGAGAGCCAATCGTCATTGTGTGGCCGTGTATCCCTTTCAAAACGTTCGCGCTTGAGCGTGGCGATCTCAGCTCTCAGCGTAGAAACAAGATCATTGGGATCACGTGCAGGGTGACAATGCCACTTCTTCTCTGCACCACCACCACCACCACCCGAATCTTCTTTGTGTACATTCACATCTTCCCTCTCCATGACCAGTGACTCTAGCGCCTCAATGTACTGATTCAATGAGTCGTTGTTCGGCCAAACAAGCTGTTGTTTATTCAACTGATTTCTCCCCACTTCCTCATCATCTTCTTCTTCCTCCATCCAATCCACCACAGCCCTCTGAAGGGCGTTGCGGTTCACAAATTTGTCCCGCCTATCGCTGGCAAGGGGCTGACCCTTGGCATCTTCGTAGAGTGCAAGCCTGTCCACCACCTCCTGCAATCGTCTCTTCAGCAGATATATCTGGTGTTCCTTGCCCAAATTACTACACATGTCCCCCCCAACATCATTTTCGGAAGCGGAAAGGGTAGAGGAATGCTTCCTTCGCGACTGTTGCAACTTTATAGATTCCTTAAGTTGCACAACCTCCTCCCGTAAAAACGCACCTGCACGCTCGCTTCGCTCCACCTCTGAGAGAAGCCGTGCAATCTCTCGTTGACACGCAGCTACTATCGCAGATTCCATCTCATCTGACTCATCTACCAGAACATCTTCATACCTCTCCTCCCCATCTTCAGCATCCCCTGACGAGCGAACTAAGCGTCTTACCCCGCGCTTTACTCGCTCTGAAGGGGTCATATATTTGGAAAACGCATCATGCGAGAGAGAGCCCGATATGCCACCAAGGAGCTGTTGTTGCTGGTAGGGACTTAAAACTGCATGCGGGGTTGAGGTTCTCGACATCATGGAAGTTGACAATGGCGAGAGACGTGTCATCTCGCCATCAGCAGTGGGCCCGTTCTGCTCCTGGTTTCCGTGCTCTTTGAAATGGCACATCCCCTCGAGAAACATGTGGCGAATACTATTGTAGTTTCCGACAGCCAATATCCGGCGCACATCGTTGCGCCATCGCCCAGTGGCTGATATGAACATATTCGTTAAGAACTCCACCACTTTGTGGTCAAAAGAGCGGAGAAGAACCAGATCACATCCAAAATTGTATGCATCCTTCATTGTGGTAGTGTGCTTCGGCAGCACGAGTACTCCGGGTGTGTTGCGCGAGTAGTTTTCGTGCAGCATGAGCACAATAACAAGATTCAGGTTGTACTCACAGTCAATAAAGCGGAGATGTTCAACAATGTCACTAAATGGTTCATGTGTGAAGGTGTCGATAACGACAAGCTTTGTCAACATGTCGGGTGGTATCAATGTGCTCACCGCGTCCACCTCCTCCCCACTGCAGACGGTAGAACACGGACTAGCTGCACGGTAATCGGTCTCTTCGATCTCCATTGTTTCGGCAGCTACCCCGCCCATTTCATCAGCGCAAGATTTCCCCAAAGATACAACTGGTGTCGTGCTGCTTGCTGCTCTCTTTGTGTGCTTTGACCCAACAAAAGAGCGAGTCCTCATGAAGCCGCTCCGCTGCGCCCTGACAATTTGCTCTTCAAGAATTGCCGTCGCGTCAGTGAGTGTCTGTGCTTCGGACACCTTCCAGCGGTGCATCGCAAGCTGCGAAGACATCACTGCCATTGTGAAAACATTGGCAGACACAAGCAGGGCGTGTGCTGTGTCATCACGTTTCTCAATCTTGCGTTGCGCTGATACGTATGCGTCCATTTGCATAATGTGCGCATCACGGGTGTTTAGACCGTAGATGAGTACATCCGTCTCTTTGCCCTCCCCCAGTAGCTGCACGTACTCCTCATCACGTTTTGAGGCACGAGACTGGAGTTTTTCTTGTAGCTCTGCATAGTTGCAGCACTCCGGCGCAAGAGTCGCAGCCATATTCCCGGTGAAGCACCACCACTATTTGCCCTCCTATGCAGTGTTGCTGGTGAAACAGAAAATGCTTGATATACCCCCTCCATTTCACACACATGCGGGTGTTGGAATTGAAAAAAACAGGAAGGAAGAGCGGTAGAAAACAAAAAAAAAAAGAAAGCAGAGACGGGGACAACAATAGAAGAAAAAAAAAAAAGGATGGATTCCACTCCAAAAGTCAGGGGGGTTTACTCTGTTTTTCTTTAGACTACCTCTGCCTTTTATTTCCCCCTTTTCCCTCCCTCTTTCATCAAGATAATATGGAATGCAGTAAAGTGATGATGAAGGAGGAGAGGTTAATTATGTCACGTAATTACTTCTTACTGTTGCTTGCATGCCGGCGGAATTGCTACGCTACTGTCACATCTTACTGTCTCTCCAGTGTTGAGCCACTCAGCAGCCGGGCCCGTCGCCTTCTCATCCTTCACGAAGGCGAAGCAGACGCCTTGCGGAGTGCTAGAAATCGGCTTATTTGTGTTTCTCATCTCGATGCAATCCGCATCAGCAGCAACAATGATGAATACAAGGCTGTTGTGCGGCGCCGCGTGAATTACCTGCAAAACACGCCTGTTGGTGTCCTTTACACACTCAAACTGCAGCTCCTCCCACGATCGCCTCGGCTCCTCTGAGTCTTGTTGCATCGTGCCGCTACGCACAACCGTATCCGTGAGCTGCAGCCATGTAAACGAGTACGAAGACAACGATTTATCCCTTGTATTTTGTTGGATGGATTTTCGCTCTTGGAGACACCGCACCACTTTGCGCACAGCATCCTCATCGTGCCGCACTGGTACTGTATCAACCAGAGTTTTTCTTGTGACAGAATGGTTGTTGGTGCCACCAACACAGTCACTTCCACCATCGCTCTGGATGCCATTGGTCGCCTTCTTGCCAGAGGCACTAGGAACGATGTCACGAAGAACGCGCGGGTCATCAAATAAATGAAGCTCGACGGTGGGTGACAACACCTTCGAGTCCTCCCTCATTTCGACCACGGCGTCCTCCATAATTCCGAGCAGGCTTACACGGGAACGGATACCAAACTGCGGACCGTTCTGCAGCTTCAAGTACACCAGCTCCGCGCTGATGAAGGCATCCTCTGCACTGTTGTGTGATCCCTGTTGTATTTTCTTATTTAGGTACCGTGATGCGAGAAATCGCAGCGCATTTTTACGTGGCAAACCCGATGGATGAGGGAATAGATGTGCAGAGTCCAGTACGTAGCAGTTGGGCAATATTTTGCATGCCTTGAAGTCGTTCTCGAGACTGTGGCCCACCACAAATGTTTCGGTGTTTATAAAACGTTTCAACTCTCGCTGGCAATCCTGCAGAGTTGTCTTCACACTCTTCAACATTGCCTCATCTATACCGCTAAACTGTGTGACATAGTCTATCACTTCTTCGGTGGGCTTCACAAGAGTATCGTACACGACTGTAGAACGTCGTACATCCACTAGTGTGACGCGAGCCAGCGCGCTCACGCCGTTTAAGACTTTTACCATTTCACAGTCAAGTGCAAACACCGACGGAGAGGGAGCCACACTACTTCTGTTACACGGCACTGTTGGTGGACTCTCGAAGGTAGTCCATTCAGATGCGCTAACATCTGTCGGAATTTCTAGAGTGTAAAAGAGTCTCTCCATCACTCCCCTGTGCTTCCTCATTGAGAGCGCGTGCAAAAACAATGTGTCTCGGTCGTCCCACAAGGATGCACGATCATGCGCCAAGGGCGGCGATCTCACAGTCGTTGTGTTCTCTTTTTTCGCTACTGCACAATCATTCGTTGTGTGAAATGTGGGGTTTGACGCGCTGCTACCATTAATATCCAGTGCTCGCTGGAAGAGCGAGCGTACTCCAGGGGGTGGGTCTGCAGAGGTAGCTACCATCACACCGTTAGCTCCACTACAATTCGCAGCCTCTGCCGTCCCCGCCACGGAATGATCAGATGGCGTGGAGTGGCCATGACGTTTACAGCCGCCAAATGACTTTGGTGCGTCGTTACGCCAAAATATCTCTTCTTCGAGGGTGCATTTGCTTTCCGGCAAAAACATTGGCGAAAACTGCACGCCACATTCTGGCCGTGACCAGCATTTTTGCGCACGTATAGGGCTTAGCATGGCGAGGCCGATGCGCTCTGCCCAGCATAACTTGTCAACCCTCCCCACTCCGTTGTCCTCCGCTACCCCCTCCAATCGCTGTCTTTTATTCGAAGGAGTGAGCAAAGTGTTATCGTCGTACTGTCTATCACTATGTGGTGAGTTAGAGTGCATTGGTGCGGGTAAAGTAGCGACAGAAGTGCCCGTGCTGACGCCAGAGAAAATCATGTCACCGTGTGTCCATCCGTTCACGTAAATCATTACCACGTCACGTAGTCTGGACTTGTTCTTCAGAAAGAACACACGCGGGCACTCAATAAGAGGCACCGCAGAGGGTACCGACCACAGTAGAAGGTTCCCAATATCACGCGGAAAAAGACTACCGGAACGTCTTTTCTCCGCCTCAAGCTGAAAAAAAATCTCCACCTGAGAGAATTCGTCAGAGGCTGTGCCATACTCTTTGCCTGTTTTTGATGTTGCACTGCCATCTTCTGCAGATTGCTGAAGTGAGAGTGTTTCCACCAAAGGGTCCTCTCCACTCAGTGCCGCCAACCCCGACTGAAAGGATGCGGCAACTGAAGCAGGCACCCGTGCCAATGGCGTACGATTTCGTTTCGAGCGCCCCATTGTTACGTTTCCCTTGTCACTCCCTTTTCTTCCAACCTGCTACTGTATATATATATATATATATATACCCGCTGTTTCCTATTGCGGCCCTTAGGTATGCCACTCTCACCCCACAGCCACTACCCCGCTTACCGGACACAACCGCACTCAAGACCACCCACAGAAGCACACAATTTTTTTTTTCCCTGCACCGCTCGAACTCTACAGTGTGTGGTCACTTCGGGCAATTGACGTGATTGGGACTGATAAAGCAAAAGAAATGATGTGAGAGAAATCTAGAAACGAATGGTCTCTACCTTCCTTCCCCTAGAAACCAGAATAAAAGGTGAGAAGGAAAGGGATTGTCCGAATTGTCGTCCGGATATCTTCATCTCATCAAAGTTCCGTGCACACCCCAACAAGACGGCATCACTTCATCCATTATTTTTTCCCCAAAAATACTCTGCAAAAAGGAAGTGCTGAAAGCGCCTTTAGACCGCCTCCCGCTCGAGGCGGTTGTGAGTGGGTAGGGCGGTTTTCAGGAAACTTACTATTGGCGAAAAGTATTTAAGATAGAATGGAAAATGGAATATCTACAGATACAGTCAGGTGATACCATTCCTCTCCCAGGCTCTCAGAAAAAAAAAAAAGAGAATAATAATAATAATAATAATAATAAGAGGGGAGCCCCATGCATACATGCGGTGGAAGACCGAATGATATAAGCACTGCGGTGAATTCGGGTGTGGAAATATGGGGGAGGGGGGTTGAAACAAACGCGCAGGGGGGTGCCAGCAGTAACACGAGAGTAAGCTGCGCCAAACGACAGAAAAAAATATATATACAAATCAATCAAGAGAAAAAGAAGATGAACGCTAGTCACCACAGGCAGATTCACATGGCGAACATTTTACCTCACTAAAATGATTGCCCTCCCGCACAACAGCGTCGGGAGGAGACACTAGAGGGTTACCTTCCTTGCGGGCCTTATCTGTGTTCACCTCAACACGCATGCCACCAAGTACCTTCTTCCAGCGTCGTTTGTATCGTTTCTGCATCTCCGCGAGGTCCTTCTCACTGCATTCGAAGATGGGTATCCTCTTTCTCCTCCTCAACATCGTGTAGGAACTCCAAATGCCAAATTTGACACCTCTCCGTTTATTGCTGCACGGCAGTGCCTTTGATTCATCACCAGTGCCCTTTCTTGTTGGTAAGCTTCTTGCGCTGAAAGGGGTATGTCGCACCAGTACGGCGGTGGTGTTCCACCAAACATTATACATGCATGACCTTTCAATTCCTTGCAGCAGCAACACTACCAGCCCGGCACAACAAAGCCAGCCCAAGTTTGACACGACAACAAACCAGGTTCCATTTATGCTGCTATAAAAAGCAAGGGATCCGTCGCGGTACTGTAGTGGAAGCTGCGGACCCGTTGTATCATCAAACACGGCAGAAATGGCGTACAGAACACCCGAAAGGCTATTGCGCATCACGTACCCAGCAGTATTTTGGTTCATGACATCGGCGAGAAGGTGCTGCGCTGCCCATCCTGGCATAGATACCGTTGCCACCACAGTGAACTGACCCCACCCATGGTGTTCTCGATCTTGCCGTGAAAAACCGAAGACAGTCTTCGCGCGCAGAAACAAAAAGGTACCATCACTGGGATCCCGACTGAAGGCGTCACTGAGACCTGTTATCACATCAGCACTAGAAAGCGGCAGCGTTTCGTTCACGCTACCGCCTAAAATGTTTATTAGCCAGAGTTCCATGGCCACCATGTCGTTTGCACTGTAGAGGCAGTGCGGAAGAAGGTATTTGCGAAAACAAACGCACCTGCACTGTGGAGCCTCCTCCACGACCACGCCGTGATTGCAGCTGCAGATGGGAACTCCACCGGTCAAACCGGCCACGGAAAGGAGGAGGAGGCACAATGACAGCAACGGCGGATAGAACAATAGACGCACGGGGGCCATCGGGATCGATACCAGGCTAATTACATGCACACATATAAACTTATGAAAAGAGAAATACAAACCGGAAGTATGATGAGATGCACTTCATTGAGTATGCGGTGACATATGTATATAAGAGGAGAAAATCAACAGGAAGCTCAGTCGGAGAAGCACAACACACTCCCCAGCAAGTGTCATAAGAATCAACACAGAGGAAACCATCTCCATCATCATTAACAACCACAGACAGTTGATACGCATAGATACGAAGATACAAACTCGACAGACAGTACAAGAAAAAAAAAAAAATCTCACGAAGAACCCGTTGGCTGTACAGCAGCTTGGTCACCTGTCATGCATCCCGACACCATATTGAACACACCCAGCGCGATCATATATACACCAACCACCCACCCACCGATATGCTGTCCCAGGAGCAACCCACCCATAAAAATGTAAAGAAAACCACGGCCCACGTTAGACAGCATAAACCGAGCGAATCGCGCAAGATGACGGTGCTTCATCAAACCAAGCTCCGCAGCCGGTATTAGAACTGCCAGTATCGTGATGTACACATATGCAATACTCATGCGTATCTCGTCGATCCCCTTCATTGGGGACCACATAAGAAGAAACAGCACGAAGCTTCCGGTGCCGAAGGCTCCAATGAGACCCAGAAACTTCAAAATATTGTACTTTCCATAAATCACAATATCATAAAATGAAGACATTCAGCTCTCCCACTCTCCCAATAGGCGAATTTCTCTTGGTCCTCTTCCTCTTTCTTTTCTGGACATGCTGGAGCTGCGAGAAAAGAGCAGGGGAAAGAAGAAGAAACACGGCGAGCGGAGAGAGAGAAAAGGGGGGAGGGAAAAAAAAAACAAGTGGGTGGGGAGGGCAAACATCTTTCTTTCATCGCACAAACGTCTAGCACGACCAGTCATGGTGCTTTTCCATTCCCTTCATCCTTCTCAAGAAAATTTTCCCACACCGCGGGGGCAGCGTTCAGCACCTCTGCCAGCGGCCTTCGGCGTCCCGACTCACGGGTATGCAACGCATCCGAGACACCTTCTCCCATAAGCTCTTCAATCTTTGCTTGTTTCACCACTCCATCTATAAGAAGATCCTGCTGCCGCTTGCTCTTCTTAAACATGTTGTACTGGTCATTGAGAAAGGCAGCAAGGCGAGCCTCACGCTTGCTAATTCCACGAAAAGATGGGGAATAAAGGTACACCGTCACACACGTTCCCTCCCACATGACGTGTGGGTACTTGTCACTGCCGTAGCAAAATGCCCAAAAGCGACCCATAAAAAGATAAGCATCGCGAAACGTAGGGAAGACAAAATCCCGCTTTAAAGCCTCCTCCCCAGTGAAGATGGTCAGCGGCGAAGGCGCCTCCGTCGGCACCGCGTCACTGGGCTCACCAGTACCGCCTGCAACGCAGTCGTCTACAGGAACCCAGCCCTTCACACTCTTCAGAAAGTCCTCCACTTCGTCATCCCGCATCCGTCGTTCATGGCGGGCGTATGACCCGCCATGCTGCGGGTTGGAGTTGTGAAACACATTAAACCCATAGTCCCCTTTCCACCGGTAGGATGACGCTAAAGCAGCAGTCGAAAGAGATTTGCCACACCTACCGCTGGCCAAAGACGACAACATCAACGATGTACGGAAAGCTGGGCAGGCACTGGCATCAACGAGAACATGAATACATGTAGAAGCAGCGGCGTGTATCATCTTCTCTCGAGCTACACACGCACGCACACACACACAAAAAAAAAAAGGGGAGGTAGTTAATACCCTTCACTTTCCCCCATGTAGAGAGTAAGGAGAAGATCGTGTGTTCATTCCCGGAGTTACGTTTATTGTATTAAAAAAATGAGGTGAAAACTCCCCAATAACAAAAAAAAAAAGACTCCTTTTGACCTCAATCATTTGCGAGTGACGAAAAGATGGTTCTGAAAGTGTCCTCAACTCGCCCCACATGAGGGGCAGCAGGGGTCGGGTCGGTAATTCCAGACCTTACGCCTTGCGACAAACTGAATTTTTTGAAAAGAATGAAATATTTACTTTTTTTTCTCCGCTCCACGGCTTGAGATGAAGTGCAACGACGGGGGCGCCATTCGTGTCGCAAGCCCATTGAAAAAAAAAAGCATCATGGAATAGAAGGGAAAAATGTAAAAAAAATGAGGAAAAAAAAACACAGCATTCCGTTACTTTCTCTTCGCACCATTTCCACCCTCATCCCTGGCGCGCGCACATGAGGAGCATACGCACAACCACAGAAGGAAAAAAAAAAAAGAGGAAAGAAGTAATGACCCGACATAAAGGGCTACATGTTGATTCACCACTCCTTATCCTCTTAAGTCATTAAGAGGCTTCCAAAGTTACTCATGCACGGGGAAGGAAGTAAATAATGCTTTAAGAAAAAAACCAGCCCATTTTTATAGTAAAAAAAAAAAAACGCGCTTACAACTAATGGTACCTTAATAATGTCCGAGTCTGCTTGCAACCACAGCAGCAACAACCCGCCTTATTTGGCAGAGGAGGGGCAGCCTTTCTCGTTGCGGTCTGCGCGGAAAGCGTCTCCACAAACTCAGGCTCCAATCGACAGCTTCGCAGATGTCCTGCACTCCCAGTCCCGTATTGTACACCACCGCCTGCGGCACCCGCAGCCGCGCGTGCAGCGTTAGCCACACAAGACGGAAAAAAAAAAGTCGCTCATGTCTCTAGCCTGCACATTTATATGAGAAATTCATACCACACACGCATGCAGGCACGTCCTCAACATATGCTCCACAACACTGCCCTTACGGGATCCATGAACGCATTGCCTCGGCCACCCAACGAGCATGACCGACTCCCCAACGAGATCCCCTGAGATCGCACACACCACAGCTGAGACACTGGCGAGCACGTCCCCATTTAGGCAACTTCTCCCCTGCGAAGCAAGTTGGTTGCATTTTCTCAGACACGCGCATCAGCGTCGCGCGCTCCTCGCACGTAAAAGAAATGTGTTGTGCCACACCACCTCTCTCTATGTTGCTGCGTGTGTGCGCACTCGCATGAAACCTCGCACTCCGGTTCCATGTCGCCGTTGCCCCACAACGAAGCCACACCAATTCGGTGCTCTGATTGTTGCTTCTCACTTGCTCTCGAGTCACAAAAGTACAACCTGCCCAGATCCGCACATGGGTCGACTGGTGGAATTCAGAGCGTTGGTTGGCCGAGCTCCGCATGCACGTATGTGTACTGTCGGTACAGTTAAGGCCTCCGTGCACAAGAGTCACCCCGTACTGAATGCCTACACTCTGTGACGCCGCACACAACACCAGCGAGCATCTCAAGCACGGAAGAAAAAAAAACTGTCGACAGCTGGAAAGTCCAAAAAAAAAAAAACACTTTCGCATCGACATTCGAGGATATGTGCACCAAAGACGTGATGCATCACACTTCGGATTGCTGGGCAAGCTGAGGAAATCAAAAGCAATGACGTCTATCCGCGACGTTCAGAGAGGTTTGTCAACGCTCTTACGCAGCCGCACCACTCGATGCGAGTCAACGATAGATTTGTCATGGAAATAAAGCGTGTCACAGTGTCCTGAAAGTTTACTGTTACCAAAAAGATTTAGTCAGCCCGTCCTACGCATACCTCGAACGGTTGGGGGGCAGTACTACACTCGCTTAGCATACATAGAGTAAAATGTCGCAAGGTATTTGCAACATGGATGCGTGGACAGGGCCAAATAATTTTGCATATGGAAAGTCTTCAGGAAAAGATACGCAACGTTTTATCTCAACGTATAACGTTAGATGAATATCATTCCTTTGTTTAAAGTAATCCGTTGCTAGTTCATTACTCGTCTACTCGTTTCTGCTTACTATTTGCCATGGCATTCCACCACATGATCTGCAGAACCCTATCAGCCCAGTTTTTACGAACGCAATTTTTGTACGCTACACTTGATAACGCATGTGCAGTCAAGCAGTGTCCGGAAGTCGATCCGTAGTGCACACCACGCCGACCAAACTCATTCCCAAAGCGAAGTGGAAGGGTAATTTGATGACGTGAAATCAACACAATGGCAGGAACCAACACTGTGGATAAATTTGCTCCATGTGAAGTGTGGCGTTCGAGTATCCTCTTCACCGTCAGCGGTGGGTATCGGTTGTTGTTATGGATGTACTTTACATGTTCTCCGTCCTTCAATACCAATGTGCGCTGCATGAGTGTACTATCGCTATCCGCCACGCGATAAATGGCGGAAAGCTCGTCCTCCATTTCCCATTGGAAATGCATTTCACGTACACGGCGATAATTCATGTCCCGTTCACTCAGATTTGCATTATTAATGGCGGGTCCAGTGTGCCAAATGGTCAGTGGCCACTTCGCTACATCAGGGTCTCCTGGAGACGCATTCACCACCTCTTCATAGAGCCGAGGCAATTGTTCCATCAGTAAGTAGCGCATCCTCGCAATAAAAGCGGGATTATCATTGCGAAACTCACCACGCCACACAACGTGATCTAGTAACAACACCGTTGGAAAACTAGGGCTTCCACACTTCGACAAATTCCCCTCGTTACGTCTGCGAGCAGCAACGCCAATGAAGCTATTGAGCCTCTCATGAAACAGTATCAATCCCTGTCTCTTAAAACAGTTGTGTGAGCTTATAGAGAGACACCCGCCCCATAAAAGCGTGACACGCGCAGAAAGTTTCTTTTTCCCGGTACGGTTGAATAGCTCCTGGCTCCACAACGTGCTTGGTTCCACACACTTATCCCATAAACGAAAAGCAAAAAATCCTGGTTTTTTTTTCTCTGGCAGTTTCCAGATATCTTTCATGAAAGATTTAAAGATTTTAGTGTGGAGATGCACCTCCAGCATATCATTTAAGGGTTCCCGCATTGTTGACGGCCCCCACGCGAGAAACCACGTATCAGAGAAAAGTGAAAGCAAGAGCTCTTCATCAGTAAAGAGTCGCATTCGGCAGATGTCTGATACCCACAACCACCCCTCCATCGCCTGCAACGATGGGTGAGGTGTTGTCCCAGCTGACAACCTCAGATCGACGCAGTGCACACCATCGCAGCTGTCCCCCACACGGTACCAGGCACCAAAGCGGAACCGGTCAAAGTCCTCCACGAGATCGCAACGTATCGGCAGTGGAACCACGTCAAAGCCATCTTTGAACACCACAGCTAGTTGCTCCCACAGTTTGAATGTGTGAGACGTGTTGTTTTCGCTCTGGACGTCGTGTTGAAGCTCAGGGATGTCCTTGGAGATCATACAAAAAATATTTTCAGGGTATGCTGGCGTCCGGGCTGATGAAGGCATTTCAGGTCCCGCAATCCCATTCTTCAACGTTGCGTGGCTCCCTACCAACGAACTTGATGCAAGTCTTCCAAAATGCCTTAAATTATGGTTATGAGAGAACTTTTGAGTCGCCAAAAAAGCAAGCATATTCTGATGAGGGACAAGGAGGTCTGCACAAAAAGAGTATGTATCCCGCTTTCGGATGTAGAACTGCACCTCAAGCACTCCGTCATCCATGTCGATCACTCGGTCTACCGCTACCTTTGCCGTGCGAGACTCCATGCGCACATCTATCAAGTCACCTGCCTGGCATGTTGGCTCGTACTTCACAACACTTTTCTTTCCGACTTCAGAATATGTTTTCCTCGTCATTGGGATCACCCAGCATCGGTGCCACTGCCCACTTCGCCCAACACCGGCATCTCGCTCTTCATCAGCTGTGATTAGAACCGCCGACAGAAGAACATTCCCACCATTGCTAAGGAATATGTTTTCTGGCACACTGACCCCATCCCCGTAATCCCACTGTAGCCTCCCACTTCCAGTTTGCGGTCTTGACGACCCACATCCAATAAAAGCAAGACTTACTGTATTCCGAAGCTTTCCTACCGTTTCATTGACACTTGGGAACGGATCAATGTAGTGTTCCGCACAGAATGCATGCACTGGAGCAAGCAGCTTCGTCTTTCGTCTTTCATCTTCAGCTGTCCACCGAAAGAATTCAGAGAGGTTATTGTACCGTGTGACACGCGGTGTGCACGGGAATGGAATACCAGGTTGTGCTGCATAGCGATGGTGACACAAACTGATACTCACAGGCGTGTGACGAAGCAACATCTTTTGACCTCTCACGGATGGCCATTCATCCTGCGCTTCAACATTAGAGACGGGAAGGTTAGACACAACAACGCAACCCGTGAAGATGCAAATGAGCAAGAGGACGCAAGAAAACAAAGTGCGGTACTTCATTTTTGATATGCCCCAATTTATAATGCTCTTATACCTTGCCTTGAAGAAAAAAGTAGAGGAAGGGTGAGGAAGAGAGGCGTACAAAACAATTTTAAAAAAAGAATAATTAATGAGAACCAAACGATGCATCGGCGCTGTGACAGGGCGCTGCGGTAACAATAACAAAGGGGAGAGGGAGAGGGGGGAATATGATTCGCCGCTCATTCTCCACACCAGTCTCCGATATTAGACTCACTCCTTGCCGAATCACCTTTCCGAGAGTATGTTGCGCAGCTCCTGAATAAAAACAGTGCGCGACGACGACGATGATGATGATGAAGAGATTGAAGCAATGCCCTTCTCACATACCGCAAGAAGTGTGTTGAACTCATCTACCAGCGATGTCTCCCACTTCTGGATGCACGTCAGAAGAGCGTAGTCCTGACGAGTAGGTCGTTGCTGCCGGTCCCGATGACGGCCGGCTTCTGCCACTCGCTGATGTGTTGTCAGACGGTTTGTGCTGCCGGATCCCATGGGAAACCTGACGCTGGACGAGGCCACTGTCGGACTTGCAGTAGAGGAACCCGAGGATTGCCGCAACGATGTTGAAGAGAGAATCTCTGTGTTCGACGTGGATGGAGCTATTTGCGCGCGATTCGCGAAAAGTGTTTGCGCGGGGACCTCGTCACTATCATCACCACCAGAAATAGCACGATTAACACTTCCTCGCATGCCGTCACCTACACCCAATATTTTCACAGATCGCTCAAGAAGATGACTATTAAGCTTACGCAGCTGCTCTATAGAGCCAAGCTCGCTTTCCGCTTCCAGCCGCAGGGCGCTTCTTTCAACAATGTTGCCGATCACACGTGTCCGTGCACACAACTGATTGTGTAGACAGCGCATTTGCTCGACCATGCCCTGCCAGTCCCTCAGTCGCTGACGTGCATGACGGAACCGCACAGCATGAGTGCTTTCTGTACTTCCAAGAAGTGTCCGCCAACGTGCGTATTCGCTGAAAGCATCAGTGAGGGATGCACGCAACACACGGGCCGCAGCAAAGTCATCCCCACCGTCCACACAACCAGGATCACCCCAGCCGGGCTCTGACGCCTCATACACGTCCAAATGTTGTAATTGCCCCCATTTCGCCTGCTCTTGCGCCAGTAATGTGCGTTCTACTTCTAAGGCTGAGTTAGCTCTATCGAAAGACGCCACTACAGATTTTTCCATCTCACCAGTAATGTGTAACTCTTTCTTCTGATGTTCATTCTGATCGAAAAGATGTGTGTACTGCGCCCGGCATACCTCTAGGCTTTCGCAGACTCCTTGCATATGCCGCTCGATTTCGTTGAGGAAAAGCTCCACACGGTTGTTCCTGCTCTGGTTGGCTGCATCACCAGCCACTGCATCATTTCTGTCGAGCTTTCTGTCACCTTGTAGTTGACGGAGGTTACCTGATGACTTTCTTGCTGTACCAATTGTGAGGGCTGCCTCCTCGGTCGGAATCAGCGCATTCTTTCTCAGAACACACTCAATCGACACTATTTCCTTCCCCACCATTTCCAACTTCTCGGAGTCCTGCTCGTGCAAACGCGTCAGTGTCAACCACATGTTCTGCAGCGCCGCGATTTCCCGCGTGCCCGACCGGGAGAAGCTACAAAACAGAGACTCGCCGCCACTCGAGAGAAACTGGCGCAAATTCTGCTTGCAAACAGCAGGTTGGACCGTCTCGTGTGCCGAAAGCTGCACAGCATCGCCACAGACATCATCAATCCAGCGACAGATTACTAATGCCTCCTCAACGGTGAACGCCGCAGAAACGGCGGACGACATCTGCAGACAAAACTAAAGGAGGAACAAGTGCTCCTGCAAAATAGAGGGCCCAACGACCAAGAGACAGAAAAACAAAAACATGATGCACAAGTTGAAAGTACACACACACAGACGGAAGTAAAAAACACAAGAAACAAAAAAAAAAGATGCATCAGCAAGTTGGTTTGAGAAAGAGACGATGGAAAGTAAACGTCACAGACCTTTTTTAAACTGCTTGCACATGCCTGCATGTTTGTGTTTCTTCATTGTTTTCCTCTGCCTCTCCATTGTCCTCTCCTTCTTATGCATTACCCGCGCATAGGTGTTTGTGCCTTGTAGCTTTTATTTTTTAGTTACGCGCACGCCGGGAGTTTCTTCTTTTCCCACTGCTGCTGCCTCATCCCCTCGCTTTGCCCTTCCTTGTTCCCCGCCTCCTCCGTTTGATTCCTCTGTTTTTCATTCGTTAAAGTCATAGCAACAGCGAAAAAGCAACACGCTCAGAAGGCGGTAAAAGGAAAAGAAAAAAGAGAAAGAAAAACACACCGGCAATTACAGTTTAGTACAAAACAACAACAAAAGGGGAACTAGAAGAAAAAAAAAAACGGTACAGTGAGAGAGGAAGGTGATCTCTGGCCATCTCATACCGCTCAGTGCCCAGTTCGATCCCTATATGTCTTTTAATACCCTATGTTCCTTCCGGTATCACTTCCTTCCTTTTTTTCTCACCCCTTCTTTGCATTGCTGCCGCACCTGTTACAGACTTCATATATTCTGTTCAGCCACATCCAGCTAATCAGACTCCTGCACCACCTCACGACGTTGTTGCTTGCGTTTTGGGCTGATGTCTTCTTCAGTCGAGACTTCTTTTGTGGCTGCTGAACGTTGTTTCTTAGCGCGCCGACGGATTATCTTGTGGTATTGCTCAAGCGCCTCCTCCATCGTGACCTTGTTCGACGGGGGCTTAGAGCCTGTATCGAAAAAGTTCAGCCGTGCCTCCACCTGCTCGCGCAGCTTCTCACCAAAAACGGGAGGAGGTGCGTCCATGAAACAGTCGATACGGCAAGCAAGTGCGGCCTTGTTGGCGAGATAACGTGAGATCTTTCCCCGGTGTTCTTTCGCCGCACGCTGAATAAAACTCGAGTGAAAGATTAAACCATATTTTGGTGTGTTACCCTTACGTTTTTTAAGGGCGCGGAAAAGTGCCTTCTCTGCGCCGAGGATCTGAATCGTGCTAGCAGGTGCCTTGGCAAGGTTCGTCAGCGACCCCGCCTTTGCAATGAGCTTCGCCCCGATGCCTTGGCCCATCAGTTCGGTCAGGTTAGGAGCCACAAGCATCATCTTATCCACAAGATACTGCTGCAGTGTTTCTCGGTAGTTGCCGAGAGATGCGACACGCTCCATAAAGGTGCGGATGTTTGTCCAGTCGACTTCAGCCATGTCTCCCCCCATTGACGTCACTGCCTTCTCGTACACACGTGCAGCAACCGCCTCATCGCCGTCGAGAATATCAGCGATTTGCTGCGTCACCTCAGCACTATCGCGTTCCTCCAACGTGCTGCGGCTTCCAATGAGAAGCGCAACTTTGGCGTATTTAAGTGGCTCTGGTATCTCCTTCGCGAGCTCTGGGAAGTGCCAGCCGTACCATTCTTTCAGGCGCATGCCAAGAAGATTAACCCCCTTGTCCATGTGCTCCGTCAGCGCAGAAGACTGAATGATCATGTTGTCGCTGCGGTGTACGTTGAACTTCACTTTGTTCCGTGAAAAGGCGTGCCCAAGACCACATTGTGCGCGTGGGATGTCACCCTCCTTGTGCTCTGGAAGCAGCTTCTCCGCGTGCATACGAAGGCAACGGCTGATCTCCACCACGTTTTCGTTGCACACGACAGGGAACTTCAGCTCATCATGAATGGCGCTTCCAAGCTTCGCGTCACAAACGCCAAGTTCCCAGTTGGCATTCTCCTTCTTCGCCACCTTTTTCGAGAAGACTGACGAAAGAAAGTTGTGAAGGAAGGGGCTAACAAGCGACTCGCTGATGCAAACAGCATCTTCCAGGGCATTCTCCGGTGACTGAAACGGTGCGAACGACATGAGTTTCACCCATGATGAGAAGGTGGCAAACGTCTGAAGGTCCTTTTGCAGCGCCACATCGCCAGCACCGACCTCTTCTGACGTGAGTACTTTGTACACACCGTAGCCTGTGGGGGCCTCATAGAGAATGTACAGCACCTTTGACATTGCTGCCTGTTTGTTTGTCTCTTTACTTGCTTCTCCTACTGCTTTCACACTTTTTTCTCTCGTTTATATTTGTGCTTCTTTCTTTTCCCTTTTTGCTTCACGACGCCCCGTGTGATCCTTTTTTTTTTCTCCTCGCTTCTTTTTGTGCTGGAGTTGCCTTGTGATGCGCAGCTTGAGCAGAGCTGAGACACAAGAAAAAAATGTAGTGGCAGTTGCAGAAGCGCACGAGCAGACGATAAAAAAAGCAGGGCAGATCGCCGTTCTCTCTTTCTTTCTTTCTTCCCGCTTGTGGTGTGTGTGAGACTCTGACGCATAATTCGCCCAGAAGTGACGCAGATACCAGAAGGAGCAGGAAGCAGAGATACTTTCGTGTCCATTGGGATGTCATATGACCTCCCCAGGTCGCTCACAGTAAATCCCGAAAAAAACACACCTGTACCTCATTGAACGGCGATCATCAAGGGGTAAAATACTGAAGTTTCGGCACCCACTATGTGCTGGCGTATGTAATAATTGGAACAGCCGCCATCACATACAGAGCAGGGCTACACTGAGAGTGTCAGGTTTTATATCATCATCGCGACCAGCATTGACGTTGACGATGGCGTTGTTGCTGTTATGCTCAGAAACCACATTTACTGAAGAAGCTCTGAAATCCGCCACAAATACCACCCGTTGCACATTCAGGGATAGTCAACACAGTCCATCACAACAGTTTACGTACATGCTTTGGGTATTCCTGTCCCATGCATTTTCGCCACTCAAAGTTGTGGGGTGCAAATGCAGAGAGAAGGGAAGAGAGGAGAGGCACGAAGGGATTCCGCACACAAACGACAATTCCGACGACAATCCTCAGATCATTTTAGAAGCGGTAAAGTGATTCAGCGGGACATTCCCATGGCAATGGGTTCAGAACAGAAACAGAGTGGCAAGTACGAAGAAAATTCGAAGTAGTGATGACCCAACTAGGTTTGATGCGGAGAACAAAGCCAACTGCAACGGCAACTGCAGCAGCTCACATATGAACACATATTGAATCAGAGGATAAATAGCAGAGAACAAGAGGTAGATTAGAGAGGGCAACCACGTTCAGTTCCCTCTCCGTCTTCCCAAAGGACTATATACGTATATAAGCATGTATACATGTATACCTACATGTATAAGCATACCTCTAGGGTGAGTATTTCTTCAAAAAGCAAAACAAGAAAAAAAAACTCTATTTTTTTCTGTTTTATCCCCTGCCATTTTATTGGCGTTCCTTACGAAGGTGCAGTCTCAGTTCCCCTCTTCCTACTCCATGTCCGTCTTATTGTCTTCATCACCTCAAGTGTGCCGGTATGTCCGTGCATATGTATGCGACTCTCTCCACTCCATTCGACAATGTCTTTGGTATTTCGATTCACATTTCGACCCTCTTTTTTTTTTTACGTCAGAGAAGTTGGTCCCACCGTACTACTGGTTGTGTACCATGTCTGCTATCTCCATGAGGCTGTGGGTGCGTAACATGTGGTCAGCTCCAAGTACATTTTCCGCGTTGGCAACAACACATGCTGCGGACCGCTGTAAAGCGATGCTATCACGCTTCTCCCTCAGCGTATTAAATCGGCGTACCTCTTCAAGAAACATATTGTGCATTGATGCAATGCTAGTCACGTTAGGAAACTGAAATGGCTCGCCACGGGCCTCCGAGAGGTCCAGCGGGTCGTACAGCGACGCGAAGTATGGGTGCTGCAGCGCCTGCTCTGCAGTGATGCGCTTAGAGGGGTTGAATTCCACCAGACGTGCCAATAGATTGAGCGCCTCGTCATCGGCACTTGGCACCACTTCACACCATGGCCGCCCTTTACAGTTAGATAAAGAAGTGCGCAAGTATTCACGAGCTTGCACAGACGAAAACATCTTCACGTCATCTTCCTCTGGCGTCCCAACTACCTCCACGATCTTATCCAGTTGGTTGTAGAAGGTCGTGCCACGAAAGAGGGCGCGGCGGTTAAAGAGCTCCGCCATCACGCAACCGGCAGACCACATGTCGACCATCTTTGTAAAGCCCTTAAACTGCATCACCAGCTCCGGCGCGCGATACCAGCGGTGAGTGACGTAGTGCGTTTTGTTCGTGTCCTGCGTGTCCTCACGGGCAAGATTGAAGTCGCAGATGGTGATGTCGTTGTTTTCTGCCACCAGCACGTTGCCAGGGTGAAGGTCCCGGTGCACCACACCCGCCTCATGCAGCACATGCAATCCGAGAATGATGTGGTACATGAAGAACTGAATATGCTGAGGAGAGATATGAATGCGTTTGTCGTGAATCACCTGGGCGAGGTCAGTGCGCATAAGTTCCGTGACGAGGTACAGTTTGTGCTGACTCGGCGGCTGCAAGTGAAGAAATATACTTTTCAGACCCAGGATGTTTGGGTGATGGAAGTGATTCAACAGCATAATCTCACGAAGCACACGCTTGCAGAGAAACGGGTCAGACAAAATGTTTACGGTGCGGCCATCAGAGATCGTGTTGAACACCCGTTTAATCGCCACAGCACAATTGTTTTCATCAACACCAGCGCAAACGGCACCGTAGCTCCCGCTGCTGATGAAACGCTGCACCGTGTAGGGAGAGTGCATCTCCTGCAACTCCATAATCAGATCACGCATGATCCCCTCCCCTTTCGAGCTCATAGTTGGCATGAATACTCACGTTCGTTGTGTCTCCTCTGGAATGCAGTGCTCGGGGTGTATGTACGAATTATATATATATATATATATATATATATATATATATATATATATATATATCAAGAGAGAGAGAGGTAAATAAGAAGAAAAAAAAAACTAAAAAAGAACCTCTTCCGTGATATCGCCTAGCCAGCAGCTCGAGTATCACACCCCTTGTTGGGGGAGGTTTGAAAGCTTGACGCGCTTTGTGTTCTTTTTCTCTTTGTTCTTCTGCTGTCTTCCCGTCTGCCTCTCTTCGCGCTTTACGACTCTTGTGTTACCACGCCCTGTGCGTCTCGCTCCTTACACGGACACCTGCCGCTTTTCCTCCTTCGTCTCAGAAGAGCAGCAGTCTGAAGAGGAAGAAAAAGACGAAAGAACGAGGAACCGCACGCATATGTGTCTCGAAGCCACTGCCGCTACTGCAAAAGAAGGTGACCACGCGAACAATGCAACAAAAGAAAAAAAAATTACATTCAACTTCTGAGAACGCAGCAGCAGCGCTCAGTTGACCTCCTGTAGTACATCCGGCTCTTCTTTCCCTGCATGCTGATTCAGCTGCACACGCCCCACCCCACTGGAGGTCCCTCCAGCGAATAGCGTAAGCCCTGGGCCAGTGCCGTTGTAAAACTTCCCGTTCCACACTTTGCCATCCGCATCCGTATATGTACCGAGACCATGCATGCGGTTGCCGCGCCACCCACCGTCGTAGGATGCCCCAGAGGCCCACGTGTATATGCCTTGACCATCGAATACACCATGAGAAAACTGTCCACGATAGGCATCGCCGGTGGTAAGAAACAAAATCTCGCCATTGCCGTGCATCTCGTCCTCCTGCCAGTCACCCTCGTATCGTATAATGGGACTCGTAAAGGCCCCACGTCCGTGGCGGCAGCGATATGTGCTCTCCGTCAGTCGGCGAACACCGCCAACATACCGCCCACACTGCTCCTCGTGCACGTAACTCCCCTGTTCTTCCACAAAAACTTGCTCTTCCTTCTTTTCATTCTTCTTCTTCGCCGGCATTTCTGCCCTCAAGGTGCTGCAGCACTTAAAGGAAGAAAAAGACACTGGCATTTGCGACGAAATAGCAAAAAGGAAGAGTCACAACAAAAAAGAATAAAACTGTTGCCTGTGCAAGCGGCCAAAATACGCGTCAAGACGCAAATGACCATTGGAGAGTGGTACGGCGATCCCGAGACGATAACACAAGAAAAGAGAAGCCATTGAGTGTGTGCAGGTGTAGAGGGGAGTGAAGGAACAAACAAGCAAGAAAGGGAATGGGAGACCAAACGGAAAAAAGAAAAAAAAAACAGAGTAGCTGACACCTTAAGCTTCCTCCCACTGACAAGGGAGTGGGAAAAGAGTGCGTGTGTTTGTTCCCAGAGTTACATTTTATTACGTCAAAACCGAGATCAGAGTACTTGTGAAAAGTCTGGAAAGACTCCCCCGTCTCTACAGAAAAATTTGGTTCTAACGAAAAGAAGTTCCTTAGGGTTGCGTTGTGTGGATACTTTTAGAACTTCCGCGTTGCGAAAAGCTGAACACTAAAAAGAATGAAATATTTCATGTTCCCTTCCTTCCCCGTTTGAGAGGAGGTGCAAGACTGTGGACCATTCCGGTCACAAACTCTCAAAAAGAAAAAAAATCTGTCAGCGCGAACACATGCTAGCAACACACATCAAAAAAGAAAAAAGAAAGGAGGAGCCGATAGTTTATTATCCTACAGGTCATCATCATCAATCGTGATGAGAGGTTTCACATTAGAAGCCTGTTGTTTTTTCGACGGTAAAAGATCAATATCGTCATCATCATCTGACAGTATTGCTGCCTTGCCACCACCTCTGTTATTGCATGGGAGAGCAACATTTACTGTGCCACTGGTGGTTTGATTCACTTCATGTATGGAGTGCTGTTGGTAGTCCTGGCTATGTTTACCCCCCCTTTCTTCTTCCTCCGGCAACTGCACCGGCAGAAATGCTGGCGCCATCGTGTAGTTAAAGTCATCTGGAATGAGCTTATCCGCTGGTAGCTGCCGCAGCATCTCCACTTCCTCAGTCAGCTGCTTCAGTGCCGCCTTTGCCTCTGAGAGTCGGCACTTCGCCTCCGTGAGCGCCCCAGTTGTCACTTCTTTTCGCGCCGTTATGCGCTTCTTCAGGCCCGCCAACTCCACGGCGTCAGCCTGAAGCTCCATAGCGCTTGGCATTCGAGATTTACGGCGCTGCTCAGCTCGAGGTTTCAAAAAGGCAAGCAACAACTTCAGGCGTCGTATTTCACTTTCGTGGGCAACCTTCATAAGTTCATACTCCAGTGCCTGTCGAACAATCATCTCGCCTTGACGGGCTGCGAAGCACTCAGACGCCAGCGTGTGACGTTCATTCGCCTTAGCCTCAAGAGATGTGCGCAACGCATGCTCCTTCTCACGGCACTCAGCGAGCGATTTGTTTGTTTGTTGAAGTAGCGACTTCGCCTTTTCCTTTTTTCCCTCTACAATTTGAATCTCGTTCAGTAGCCGTATCGTTGACTGCGAGGCGCCAGAGGCCTCAATTTCATTGCGCTGGGTAATCAGTTTCGGCTCGCGGATAGCAAGCTCCTTCAGCTCCGCTAAAAGACTTGTGCGGTACGCGAGCAGCTCACTACACTCTCGGCGCAATAATGTGTCAGTTACAGTCCATTTTATGAGATGCTGAATGGACTCTCCATCTTCGAGGTTGCACACGACAAGATCGAGATCGTATGACTGTAGCAGACCCCCCAGCACCGTCTCTAGGGAAGGAATGATTTCACCGTAGCTTCGGCCAGTAGAAAGGTCCTTCTTCTTGTCCTCTGACAAGACAAAATATAAGTCCGGTATGTCACGCAACTGTAGGTTTATTTCAGTTTGCAATTCCTTCGTCATGCCAAAAGACTTCGAGGTGAGAACATCCTGTTTGTAAAATGCCTCAAGTTGCGTTAGCGGTATCGTACGCTCCACATAGGAGGTGTGTGCCATGATATAAATAGTGCTGTCATTCACAACAATCCCACGTTTTGATCGGGTCCCACATCGGGATATAATAGAGATCTGATTTGCATAATAACACGCATTCGTCACGTAAGGTTTCACATGCGGTGGGGGGTCTCTGAAATGTACCAGCTGTACTGGATGCACACGCACTGGTGGTGGGCCGTTTGCTGGCAGACGACGTGGCCTTGGCACCTGAAGATCATTCGGCATCCCTTCCGATTGGACTGCCGGCGCCGCTTCCTCACACGAGACGGGATCCCCAAGTAGGTCATCCAGATCCATTTGTGTTTGTATTTTTCCCTTCTGGTAACCCCTCGAAATGCTGCTGCTGCTGCTACTACACGCGTAGTGATGATAGGGGCGAACTTTCCGTACCACAGATAGGGGAATAACAAAAGAGAGGAGTAGACACACACGCACACAAAGAAAAAGAGAGAGAGAGACTACAATTTTGATTCTCATCATGACATACCGCCACAAAAGCAGCGGAGTAAAATCATGGTGGGAAACAAGAGCCAAATAAAGATTTTAACAAAATACATACAATGTTACTACACTCAGTGTTTTCACGTGAGCACCACTTCGACCTCACGGCGAACCCTATGACGATACACTAACAACACAACACTCCCAGCATCTCTATGCGGAGCCCATGCAATCTTCAGGGCCTGGAGTAACTGCTCACATGTTGACACGCGGCGATGACCAACTGCATAGATGACATCCCCAGCCAACACGCCGCTCCGTGCAGCAATTCCGCCTGGAGCTATCGATAACACACGAACACCACCACCACTGTTGTCGTTGCAGTTTTCGTTATCTCCTCTAATGTGAGTTGGCAGTATATCAGCAGGAGCGTTGACAGCTTCAATGCCAAGTGCAGGGCTCACACGGTTCTCCACATAGACGTCGTCTTTTCGGTGCAGTCCCTCATGTCCAAAGGGGTGATAAATAGCGGACTGCACCTCGCGGTACCCAGCAACGTTCAATAGTCTATCTGGATCTGGCGTGGTGGCGTACGGATGCAGTGTATTCACCGAGCTGCGGGGATTAACACAGCCTTTTGATGCCTGCGAAACAAATGACGGAACGACAATATTTGCGGATATCAGTGGCATATCTTCATCTTCCAAAGTGGATGGTTGCTTAATCTGTTTCTCCATCCCCGTAGGAGAAATACCGTGGCATTTTGTAGACAACCCAACAGGTCTATCGAATGCGGTACAGGCTGTTGTCCCTCCTCTATTATTTTTCACTCTGGACTTTGGCTGTTGCTCCCGATCACTAATGGTCATCGCCACAAAAGGAGCAAGGCTGGAAGTCACAAGAACTCGCGCTTCATCGAGACAGTCACTGTCAAGAGCGTGCAACAATTTGTCAAAAAGACGACTGCGTGGTAGACTCTCCCCCACTAGCTTATCGCCAGCGTCGTTTCCTCCAGGCGAGAGTGTTCGGTCACGATCAGTGGACACGCCCTCAATGGCACTACACAGCCGAGAGCCAAGGTTGTATGCTCTGCGATGTCCATGTGACAGCTCATTCACCTGACGCTGGAGCACATTGACGCGTTGCTCCATCTCTCGCAAGGTGTTCAACATGTGGTCACACTGACACTGCTTAGCCTCCTCTCGCCGTTGCACGGCTTCTTCCACAGCATGTTGTACCACCTGTGACACCTCTCGTCGCACTTCCGCCACAACTACTCGACGCATGTACTCCTCTGAAATCTCGGAGGTACAATTCAGCTGCTTCTTTGGTAGACTCTTCAGAGAATTTTCAACAATAAGTTCCACCTCCAGCCGTGTAGTGTAGGCGCGCAAAACATCGTAGAACTCGGAAGGGGAAAGACCCGAAGTGAGAGGAGGGGAGTTGAAGGGCCTCAGCTCCACCGCATCTGCATCAGAGTGGCCGCTCTCGAACATGGCGAAAGCGCTAAATTTCTTGTCTTCGTCAGTACTTGTGGAGAATACGGGCGACAATGGCGTGACCAAAACGTGTGATACCCTTCGCTTTTACTGCCGCAGCTGCAGCATCCACTACACTAAACGAAGGCGGCAAAACAACAGCGTCGTCTATTTATGTTCAGAGGAAAACAAAAAAAAAAGGGTGAAAAATTAAAAGAACAAAAAGAACGATAATAGACAAGAGCACAAAGGAGTTTTCAAATATACGTTCAAACACATGTAGTACTAAACCCAAACATCCTGGAACGGCAACTAGAACTTCAGTACATCCGAGACACAAGAAAGAACACGCGACAAGCATAAAAAAAAAAAGTTTCAGCGGGGCCAGTTTCACTTACATGGAGAGGTCCAATGAGATAAGTCATAGACCTTTTGGTGTCTTATAGGATGCATTGTACTCCTCTAAACGCACCTCGAGGTGCTTTTTGCATGTCTCTGAACATAAGGTATGCATAAATGGGACCGAAGAGAGCTCCGCGACGTTGTGAAACGTAATGAGCATCTGGTAGTTCCGCAGTCGCACGCAGCAGTTGGAGCAGTCCACTGAGCGAATTGGTGGCACAAGAGTCGCCGGCTCGGCGCCGAGGACATCCTCCTGCATCAGCAATGGGTTGTTCTCCAGCGTTAGAGTTTTTAGCTTCGGTAAGAAGAGAATACCACCGGGGAGCACACGCAGTTTGTTGTTATCAAGACGCAGCTCCTCCAGATTCTTCAACTGCCATACCTCCATTGGTAGAGAAGGCAATACATTATTGCTCAGATACAACCGCTCCAGATGTGAAAGCCGCCCGAGCTCGGGTGGAAGCGTTGCCAACCGGCAATAACTCACGTTTAACCAACGCAGACGGCCCAGGTCCCCAATCTCAGTGGGGAGGGTAGTGAGGGTGTAGCTGTTGTCGACATGCAGCACCTCCAGTGTTGTACGCAATGCCTTTATGGCGGCAGGAATTGCGTCAAGATCCTCCTGGTAGCTGAAGTAAAGCGTCGTGTCTTTGTTGTTGTACACATGCTCCACGGCATCCAAGAAACGTTCTTCGGCATCTGCCACCACTTCCTCTTTTCCTTTCATTTTCCGAGAAATGTCCCCTGAGCCTCTGGATCCCTCTTGAGCGTCTGTGTGGGTGCTCGAACTGTTTACCACTAGTACTGGTGAAGCACAACTGCTTCGCTTTGGTCCCTCTACAGACGTTTCTCTTCCATCCAAAGACACAGACAGACGTACATACATACATGTGTGTATGGGTGAAAAAAGAGGGAGATACAATAAGAAAAGAATGCACAGTTAAAGGAGAGAGTGTCGGAGGATAAAACTGGGGGAAATGGGGAGTGTCCAGGTGGAAAAGCAACACCCGAACATAAAGCAATCAACTAACAGGGAAGACGAGAAAAGAGAGTTCACCTGTACAACATCATACGCTTCTGCAAAATTCACCACCAGGGAAAAAACACAGTCAAACATAGTTATATATATATATATATATATATATATATATATCTGCATTCCGTGACGATGCATCTGCGTATGCGAGTGCAGACATGTAAATATAATGAGTAATTTCTGAAGAGGCAATGAAACCTTTACACAGACTGCCTCTCAAGTGCAACGAGAGAAGCGCCTAACGCCCAGGAAGTTTCAAAACCGTTAATTCTCTTCGCAATATGCAATTCCTGCTCGTTGGGGAAACCAAAACCATAGCGCAGCAGTGCAAATAGGTACGAGAGTTCAAAGCATTCCATCTCTGGCTTCAGCGTGCCGCTCTTCATTGAAGTATTGTCTACGTCTATAGCAACCCCCACCCTCCTCATAGACTGACAGACGCGGTCTGTAATGTTTGCAATGTCTTGCAGCGTGATCACCTCTTCCGCCACCTTCATGTGCGGCTTCAAGCGGTCGTAGTAGAACGAGAAGGCGTAGAGAGGCCCAGCTGATGCCCGCGTGACATTTGGCTGAAAGACACCATTAAACCCGCAAAATTCACTGCCACATGCCTCGTGTCCGCGAACCACGTACTGCCGAAAGAGCTCCACACACCCATCCATCGACGGTAGATCACTTCCGCCCTTTAGATTAGAGATGCCGCTTTCGTTATGCACAAATCCCTTCGGAAAGCAAGGGAACGCATGAAGCAATACGGAAACGTCTGTAGCTGCAGTACTAGCAGCACTTTTGCCTCTGGCATCAGGGGTGTTAGGATCAGGTACATCCCCGCCTGCCAATACCGCCATAGATGTTAAATTCGCCTTTGCCGCTTTGGCCACAGCCTTAAGTAGTTGTTCCTTTGCAGCGTGCAGGCCGTTACCCTCGTAGCTATGTTGATACAGCTCAAACAATTTGCCCCCGACACTAAAAACATGCATGAATTCCTTGTGTCTATCGAGCAGGCTG
Organism: Trypanosoma platydactyli; assembly: GCA_030849675.1. Taxonomy (NCBI): domain Eukaryota; phylum Euglenozoa; class Kinetoplastea; order Trypanosomatida; family Trypanosomatidae; genus Trypanosoma; species Trypanosoma platydactyli. Next base: position 28,718 of record JASANU010000825.1, on the reverse strand, counting down.
CTATCATTAGGGTGCATCACAATCTGTGTTGATCCACCACCGAGGTCTACAATGGTGGCTGAGGCCCTTTTGCTGGTAAATGTGTCAAGGAGGAAGTTGACAGTAAGCCACGCAAGCGGTCCCTCTTCCCTGCCCTCAAGAATGCGCACAGAGTCAAGCTCTGACTGCAGCCAAAACGTCGTCTTACGGAAGGTGCGACGCACCGCGTTCAAGGTGGCCTCTGCACGATCTCGACCAATGCGGCGGAGGCCTGCTGTTGCCTTGAGTTCAATCGGTGTACATGCATGCATTGCACGTGGCACGTGTTTTATAGAGGCATCCAGCAATGGTAACAGAGACATTGCAGCGTCGTCGACATTGGAAAACCCCGACAGAGGAGCGTGATTCTCCAGAAAGAGCTCATTATTTAGACGCAAAGAGAGTAGAAACGAGGTTCCGGAATCAGCTACGTCAGCGCGCCGGTCTTGGCTGACGTTGTATGAGAATACATGTACGCGACTACCCGTGCTACCAGCATCAAACACGATGCTATAGCGCGTAATATACTCGCTGCATTTCTTGGAAAGAGCTGCGGCATCACTAGACAAACTTTCCAGGTCCTCAACTTCACGCATAAAGACAGTAAACAAATCGGCACCGCGCTGTAACCGCCACATCTCCCTAGACATATTGATAACATTGGTGTTCTCAGCACCCTCCATTTTGATAATGCTCTCATTGACAATTGCAATGGCTGTTTCGTACTGTCGTAGACTATCTTCGGCCTTGATCAGATTCATGTTTGCTCCTCGGTTTTTATTACTATCTTTTAGTATCTCTCTCTCTTCTTCGCATTTCTTCAGCGACTGCAACGCAAGAGCATTTCGGTTCTTAATGAGATCCAGCTCCACTCTAAGACTCTTTTGAGCAGCGGTCACAGCTTCAATGGCCTGCGACGCCGTCACTTGACCTTTTTTTAGCATCTCCACCCATGCTTCGCACTTGAGGCAACGTTCTGATTTCATCTGCAGTATGCGTAAGGTAAGGTCCAACTTTTTCTGCGCATTCGTGAGCATTGAGTGGTGGCCCACGCTGTAGGCGGTGATGTACACCATAACGGGAAGAGTCACGACGCCCAGCATAAGAAATATGGAAGGCAAGGGAGACCAGAACTTTTTCTTCCGCATAGGCATCATTTTTTTTTTTTTCCTCGCCCGTTTGAATTGCGCCTTCCCCTACGTGTGTGCTGCCAGCCAACCCCCACTGCTACCGCTACTCCTTCCACTGTCGTATCCGCCGAGAAACGCACGTCGTGAAAGAAGGCAGAAAAAAAAAACACCAAAAACAAAACAAAAAAAAAAAAAAACAGAGAGAATGACTGAGTAGCGGAACAAAAACGTACATAAAAAAAGAATTTATAATACAAAAATAAAAATAAATCTTTTTGTTTTTTTTCTAAAACAAGAGTGCAAGTACATTTGTGGAATAAATGGATCGGGAAAACGTCACAATGGGATAGAAATTGAGATGAACTCTATATTCGCAGAGGCAAAAATATGGCGCTACAGCAGCAGGCACAATAAGAAAAAAAAACACGCATGCACGGAGAGGAAGGCAGCTGCAGGCCCACGGGGAACGCCAGCGCGCACTGCCCACGTCGTTTTTAAATTCATTTTCTTGACATTTCTCACGCTTGTGACCCAGACGCCGCCCGTCCTCCACACAATTTTTTTTCCCTTCATTCACGCAGCGACAGTCAGCGAAAGCAAAGCAGAGCACGACAAACACACACACAATGAGAAACAGCAGCAGGTGGAAAAAACGCGTGTTTAGATGTGTGCGTGCACCAGTAAAGTGAAACGCCATAAACTACCGCGCCTACATGGTAGGCGCGCACTTCTTCAGCTTCTTTTCCGATGAAATTCGCTCCGCCCACCACTCAAAAACGCGCATGCAAACAAGAGAAGGAATAAGTGAAGCAAGATGTGAGAAGCACCTGTGCGTGTATCAGTAACGCTAGTGGTTGACCGAAAAAGGGAATCGAAAAGGGGGGCACTGTTGTTCTCACGCATACCACCACCGAGTGATTGGAAGAATTAAAGGAGAAGAGGGAGGGGGGAGCAACAGCAGAAAAAGAAGTCGTTAATACTCCGTCTGAAAGGTGTTTAGGGACTGAGTGTTTAACACAAACACACACACACACACACACACACACACATGCATTTTTCTTCCAAGTGTCACTATGCGTTGCTTGCATGCGGCACATGAGTGTATGGTGTTTATGGTTGTCGTTTCTGACCCAAGCTATGACTGCTTGCGTGAATATGACGGTCGATTTGCTCCTCCATTGCAATCTCTGCCGCAGAGGCCAACTCCGTCACAGTGATGGCCGTCTCCTCCAACTCTTGCCGGACATCCTCTAAGGAGTGCCGGTTGTTGCAACGCTCGCGCTCTGCTTGGTTTATGCGCCGCTCAAGCTCCTCTCGTTTTAACCTGTAGAGCTCACCGCGCTCAAATGCCTCCTGCTGCAGCCCCTCTACCACCTCTACCTCGTGCTTCAGATACTGGAGCATCTCCCGCGGGTCACTGGCAGGATCGACATATTCAGATGTCATGAAATGCGAAGACGCCAATCCTGCGACCTGCGAAGAAGAAACCGAAGAAGATGTTGGGTTCGCATCGTCTCCAAGACACGGATGCTGCACTGAATGGCTGGCTGCACTGCTTGCCTCAGAGCTTGTTTGCAAAACATCAAAAAGCTCCTGCAGCTGATGCAGTGATGAAGACTGTTCCAAAAGCAAGCCTTCAAGGTGTTGACGGTACTTTTGAATCTGCTGCAGCTGATTGTTCATCTCTGTCAGTGTCTCATCCTCCTCGCGCTGCAGACGTCGTGCCAAATTTGAGTTGTTTACTTTAAGATTTACGAGCTTCTGTTCTTGTTCCGCCTTCATTGTCTCCTCCTTGTGCAACTGCGCTTCCAGCTGCGCCTTTTGACGCCTGACAGCGTCCACACGACGTGTCAGTTGATTGGTAATGCTCTCCCCCTCTTTTTCTGCTGCTTCATATGTCTCCCGCATTCCCTCCTGTAGTTTCACCAGGTCCTCACGCTCCCGAAGAACAGTGCTCTGCAGCATCAGATTCTCAGAGTAGAGTTTGGTGATGGCACTTTCCAACGCTTCACGTGACATGGAGTTCGCTGCTATCCGTGCCTCCGCCATGATTTGATCTACATCGACAAATGGAAATGCATCTTCTTCACTCCTGCTCCCCCAGCCACCACGGCCACTCTGCAATCTTTCAAACCTACCGCTAGACGGGGGAAGTGGGTGAGAGTCGAAAGATGGCAGGAGTGGTGATGTAACCATCTCGCCGAGGAGTGATGTTCCTACCGAGATGCGGTGCGGGCGTCCAGAAGGCGTGTGTAAGAGGCTGCTGTGCAGATGCAGGGATGGCCGTGCGGAGTTCACAACCGCAGGGTAACCGGTTGTACTGCTGCTACGGCTGAAGACGGAGGCCGGCCGAACCGGCGTTGTGATGGAGGGTTGATTCGGAGTGATTTGCATAAGTGTGGTGTACAGTATGCGTTCTTACTTGAGTTCGTGCGTCCGTGATGATGCCTCACCCCTGAATAGCGACTGGGCACTGCTCCCTCTCCTCTGCCTTGAGGTTTTGAACGAATAAAACGGCGCCAACAAAAGCCCGAAACAGCAGTTGATGAAAAACAACGTATTTGGAGGTTCCACTTCCCCCTTTTCTTCCTCTGGGTGACTATTTTGCTGCTGCTGCTGCAGACGTCGCCAAATTTTTCTCTCACACCCACACACCGCACCCTCAAAAAAATTTCTTGCGCTATATTATCCTCCCCCCTTTTTCCTTCACAATTTCCTTTTGCACCTTTCCTGAGCAAATTATGGTATAAACGTCAAGCAAAGAAAGAGCAAATGTAAGATTAAGGTTCAACCGCAAGGAAAGAGGAGGGTGAGTGGAGGTGGCGGTAGCAGCAGTAGGAGCGGTGGGGGCTTCAGATTTGCAATTGACACTACCCTACAGATACCCAAACACAAGAAGAACAAACGACAACTGTCGTGACATCGTCACTTGCTGTGAGGTCTCTTACAGGCAGATGCGAATGCAAAAAAAAGAAGAAAAAATCTGCGTGCTGGATGCGCAGAGGCAGAGGAAACGTTCAAACGAACCCCTTCCCCCCACCTCACAAACAAAACATGAAAAAAAGAAGACATGCCGAGATATATTGAACATCAAGTGGCATCAGTGAGGGTGCATTAACTATCATCAAGCAGATCAGCAGCTGCTAAGCAGAGTTACATTACTATAAAACCGGAGAGAAGCGAAAAAAAAAAAAGAGCGCCCATCAAACCCCCTTCAAAGCGGCGTCTCATATTGCTTCCCCCACCCATATTGCTGCGCGGTGCTCCATCTGTTGACGCACAAAGACCAAGAAATATATATGCAGAAAGAAGATATGGAAACAGAAAGAGACACTTAAAAAATTGAAAAAAAAAAGATCTGATGGTGCGGTCCTCCATATCACCTTGATAAGCCGGCCGCGACTTGCATGGGTAGTGCAGCATAATGGTAACACGGTGGCAGAACTAAGGGAGCCAGCAATGATGACCGCCTGCCTTTCCACCGCTCTATGTGTGCATTTTTTGCTGTTGTTGTTTCATTTCACCCATCCACGGTCTCTTGCGATGTGTAAAAGTGAGCATCAAGACTCTCGTTTCTCTTCTTACCATTTTCTTCCCTGCACCCTTCAGCATGCAGAAGAACAGTAATAAAAAGAAAAAAGAAAAAGAAAAAAAACAACAAAAAAGAAGCCGAAAAAAAAATGGGTGATAAGAACCACGGACACGTCGTTACTCAGCGGTGTTATGCGAGTCCGAGTGCAGTTCACTGTCTTTTTTCATGTCTGCTCCTCCGTCTCTATCCCGCACACACCCATATATATATATATATATATATATATATATATGGGTGTGTGCATATGTAAGCCGGTATTACTTGTAATGTCTGTGCCCTCCTCCTACCCTCATTCTTTACCACCTTGTTTTTCCTTCCTTTCCGGGTTCTCTCAAAAAAAAAAAAAACTAAATCGCTTTCCTAGAGCTCAACAAAGGGGAAGCTCGGACATTTAGGCAAACTCTTTAAAAACAAGAGAATTCTGCCATTACCCCGTCAATATCGGCAACAAAAACAATACGAAACTACAAAGAAAAGTATTTGTAATCATATTAAAATGATCAATCATCACCCACCCACTCACTCGCTCGCCCATGAGGGATACGGCGGTGGTAGCGTGTGACCAGTTGCTGCCATTGATTTGACGGAAGTGCTAATATACGTGTACGCACCAGCGCCATTGCTGCTACTTAAGATATGACTTCCACCTATAAGGCTACCTGATGACTGCGGCGAGGCATATAGACCCGGTGTTGTTTTTTTGGACGTGTGCGTGTCTGCCGGCAAGCCCGACTGCGGGAGCGAAACTCCCAGAAAATGGGGCGGTAGTTGAGCTGCGGGTGGCAGGGCATAGCGTGGGACTGGAGACATCGGCGAAGAGGCGCTTGGGGGTGTGTACGGCGGGGTAGGCTTTGCGATCGGTTGGAGAAAGAACACACCATGTTCATTTCGGACGAGAATTGGGTCTGATTGCGCGGCCGGCATTGGTGGCACATAGTGTGCTGCAAGTGGCGATAACTCCATCGGGACTGCAGACAGTGATGGGGATGAAGCGATGGCCTCCGCAAAGGTAGGGGGGGGCTGTTTCACCGTGTGTGGAATACTGCCATAGCTAAACGAGCTGCCAGAAACACGGGCTTGTGGGTTGTATATAGGAGGTGCAAGAGAACTGCCGTGCAAAGAGGGATTACACGCTTCCTCTACAACAAAACCACCACTGCTACCAACAGGAACTACACTGCTGCCGACACCAGCTACTGAGGTATCTACTTGATCGGTCTCATTATCGCAGCATATGCTTTGTGTGACTTCATCCAAAAGCCGGATAAGTTTACTCTGATCATCTTCAGTGCCGTTCCCCACAGCCACACGCTCCGAAAAAGGAGAGACGGTAAAACCGGCCATCACCGCCTGCGAAAAATCACTATCTGGTGGAGAATCGCCACCCATGCTCTCCCCAGCTCGGTCAGGTTGCTGGGCAGACATCACGTCCCGAAAATGCTCCAATAAGCGCTCCATTTCGCACCCTAGTCTCCTGGTTTTCTAATTTGGAGATTGTGGAACGTCCTCACCTTTATGTATGTGTACTTCTCTGTTTTTTCTTACTACTCTTCCTCTATCAAAATTATTTAACAAAACAGGGCTACGCTGTGCCTACCTGAGGTACAGAAGATTCTCAACTTAATCCTCTGCAGGGGTCACCGTCTCCTCTCTTTTTCTTTCCCTCAGTATATATGTATATATATATATATGTATATATATATATATATATATATACCTCTGTGTAACGCTTCTATTTTTCCTTTCTATATGTATCAACAACAAGTGCTATTGCGCCCCCACAAAAAAAAAAAAGAGAAAGATGAGGAAATTCAGCCGTCGAGTATCGATTGTACATCTCCCCTCCTCAAAATGTCAAGGAAAAGGGAACAGTATATCCGACCTTCTTGAAAAGGAAGAGAAATGAAAATAGGTTATACATCAACAGAGTATCTCGAGTATGCGGATAATTGAGGAGAGAGTAAAGATCCATGTCCCATAATCCTTTAATGAAGCTTAAACTCTAATTTCTGCCTTTCAGCCAATACATACGAATGGAGAAGCAACCAGCGCCCCGAAGACGCCTCTGGCGCGATGCACCAGAGAGGGAGGGGGAAGGGCTCTCTGAGTGGGTGGGTTTTCGGAGAAGAACTCTCTGAGGCGCAGCTTATATGGAAATGACGCGCATTTAAACAGAGTTCAGCAGTTGATTGTCGTATTTTGTAGTATAGTACCGGGTGTCCATCATTCATGTCGCAAGCACCCAAAAACAAAGAGAAAACACTCGGACTAGTTTTTTAATGCACAGCAACGATAAAAACAAATGAAAAAGAATAGCACTACCATGTCTGCATTAAGGCGTGTATATCAAAGGAAGAAATGTAGATTCGGCCTCTCTCAACTGTCTTATGTGGGGCGTTTCAGTGTTACGACACGACCGACACCACGAACAAAGCGACTACTTTGCGCGGATGTCGGATTCTCTGCTCCCGGAATACGCCAGTCTCTTCCGGTCATGCGTGCGTGGCTTTTGTATTTGTTGTTTACTGAAGATACTCCACCACCGTGAAGCTCAACATCACGAACAATCGCAAGCACATCATCTGGGAGAGCATTGCCCGTCTGAGCAGCAATGAAACGAGCAATGAGGGGTGCGTGTACATCACCTTTATGAATGAGAGTGTGGGCTATGCCGTGGCGACCAGCACGTCCCGTGCGGCCAATGCGATGCACGTATGCGTCCGTGTCGCCTGGCAGATCAAAGTTAATGACATGGTCGAGCGTCGGCACGTCAAGGCCACGAGCGGCAACATCACTGGCACACAAAATGCGGATGACACCATCTTTGAAGCCGTTAAGGACAGCCTCACGCTTTCGCTGCTTCATACCACCATGGAGGAACTGCAGTAAGCCTGGTGGCGCACGAAGTGCCTTTCGAAGATCCACAGCAAGCTGCTCTACAACCTCCTTACGGTTTGCAAAAACAAGAACTTGCTGTCGCTTCGTTATGACACCTTTATCATAAAGTCTCACAATAGCGCGCACGCGCTGCGATGCATCCTGGATGGGGTAAATTTTTTGCGTAATATCAGTGTTGATCTTGTTCGAACGGTCCACTTCCACAACAACACGCCCTGAAAGCATAAAGCGTGTTGCCAAATTGCCAACAGTGGCATTCCACGTCGCGGTCCACATAGTCGTCTGTCGTGCTCTCTTGTAACTCTTGATATTCGACATAATGAACTCCAGTTGCGGCGCAAAGCCAAGCTCCAGCATGCGGTCTGCCTCGTCCATAATAAGGAAGTCAATCATTCTAAGGCTTACCATCTTTTCCTCTACAAAGTCGCATAGACGCCCAGGGGTTGCAACAAGCACATCGCACCCCCCCTGGCGCCGAAGATACTCTAGCTGCTGCTCACGATGCTGACCACCAAATATACCCTTCACATTTACTGCGTTCCCACACAGATTGGAGAAAACGCGTCGCGTTTGCTGCACTAACTCTCGTGTCGGACAAAGCACCAGCACATGTGGCTCTACCAGCGTTACCAACAAAGGAACTGGTAGACTAACCCACCTGTTTTTGTTGATTTCCCCTTTGAGAGGGTACAGAGCGGCTAAGCCAGCGAGAGCCGGTAGCGCGAACGCCACCGTTTTTCCACTTCCAGTTGGCGCAACTACCACAACATCTCGCTTCTCCATAAGGAGTGGAATCGAAACCGACTGCACAAGGCTTGGAACTGTGTACCCCTCCCGACTAATGCCTTGTTGCAGCCATGGCGGAAGTTTATCCAGAAGCTCAGTAAAAGAAAGGAGGCGGTTAATATCTATAGAGTTGCGCATGTGATCACGCACAACAACACGCACCTCACCTCCTCCCGTGCCAATGAGGGACGGGATACGCACTCCTCCGAGATCACCCTCTTTTTCAGGTTCATCTGACTCCTTTGCATACGCAAATTTCTGCTGTTCATTTTCATTTTTCTCCACATCCATACCAATGTAATCACCATTACTATTTTCGACTCCAGAGGTTTTCTGAGAACGAGTTTCCCTTACGACACCTTTCTCTGAAAACGAATGCGGGGCAATTCGGCCCAGTTCGCTATTAGATTGTCTCTTCTTTTCTTGCTGCTGGGGTATTGATGGCGGTAGTGGTGGGGGATGAAAATAAATACTGTGAACATGATCGGGAACTTTTACGTCAGCATTTACCGTCATCGCAACAGCGGCAGCGGCAACACTTTCCGCCGTTGCAAGATCCTCATCCACATCACACTCAGAAGGCTGCTGAATGTCCGCTCGCTCTCCGTTATACCTCTCCTCACCGCGTATTATTGACTCTCCACTGCAAAAGACAATGGGGTCGTAGCTGTTAAAGGATGTACTGCTAAAAACTCGGTTAGCATCGGTGACGGAAGCCCGTGGATCCTCACCATACAACTTAAATGGAAAATCGCTTCCCGTGAAAGCTTGAAGAACCTGTTCACTCGCCATGCCACTGCAGAAGGGGAAATGATCAGCCTCAACTACCCCTTCGTTGCCAACAATCGGGGATTCACAACCCACACCAAATTGGGTGGAGGTTTCTACCGTTTCCGCTCCGTTCACACCCACCGATGACTGCGGCAGCAATGACAACGACGATGTGTTTTCAGTAGCGTTGCATATATCAGGTGGCAGTGTTTGCAGGAAACGAAGATGAAGGCGGTGCGAGCCCCCACGGTCATTTACCGCCAGCCTAGTGAGACGACCACATGCGTTTAAAAAACGGTAAACCATAAACGGTGTGCTAAAATAGTATCAGTGGGTGCGTGAAATAATGAGAAAAAATGAAAATATACCCCTTCTTCCTTATTCTACACAGAAGAGTTTTTCTCGGGTGAATATCAAGTGGAAAGGGAAAAAAAAAACAGCTTAAGATTGCAAAAAAAAAAACGTGCTTTCATGAGAAGAGTACACCTTCTTGCGGTGAGGTTGATATCATGAGATGCACAGAAGGGAAAAGAAGGAAAAGGTAGAAAAAGAGAAAATTAAGAGGGCTGATTCGATCGACAGAAAGGGTCCCATAAATATAAATACGCCATTATCCTCTACGAAGCAGGAGCTTACACAATGACACTACCATTTTTTTAAAAAGCAAGAAACATTTCCACTGGGCGAAAAAGACATTCTAGCCTGTCTTTTTGTATGAAAAGAGTGGGGTTAAAACCCTTCCGGTTGCTGCTTAGTTATCTCGATGTGCAACCCGGACATTTTTTCAGCCTTCTTGTGCAACTCTTTCCTTTTCCCCATTTTTGTTGTTGGTGGTGGGGGGATGTCTGCTTTCCATACACATTTAATTTGTTTTTTTTTTTCGCCTCTGACCACCATTTTTCTTCACACTCTGCCATTGTTTCTCTTCATATTCTCATTGTGTGCCGTTTTGGCGCTTTAGCTCCCGAAGTTGTATAAAGGTGCATGTAACTTAGTATCCCTCACACTCGTAGCTGTGTCATCTTTCGGCGCGGGGTCAGAGTCAAAGTTGTACGTTGGTAAGACCTGCACGTTGCCATGTTTATCGTTATTTCCAAACAAGGTGCTGTCGGTATTGAATAGTTCCTTCGCTTCGCCAATGCCCGTGACAGCTTGATAAAGGGAAGAGTCGTCGATCTCAACAGTTACCGCACTTGTTCTAGGGACCTCAACAGGACGCTGGAAATCGTACATGGAATCTCTATCTACCGCAAACATACCACGTTCATCATCTCTTGTAATTATCACCGCTGTGACCGGCATCGATTCTACTCTGTCATCACCACCACCTTTTTCCTTCGGCGCGAAGGAAAAATTCCAAGAGGAAGACTCTTCCTGTCCTCCCCCGTATTTTTCCTCTGTCTTGTCGGTGAACATATGGCTTCCCAAATCCACAAAAAGTGGGTCAACATGTTTCCCAGATAATTTCTCATGTAAAGAAGCGGAGGGGACGTTGGGGTCACTCGTTGATTCTCTCTCCGTGTTTTCGAAGTCGTTCACAGACAAGAATCCAGTCTCACCCGACAAATTCGGCGGTTTGCCTCTGGGTGATTCATTGGCTTCACTGGAAGAGCCAGAGTTCACAGTTGGGGCAGACGCTTGGGCTGCATTTGACAATGCCTCCATGATTTTCTGTTGCTCAAGTGAACTAAGTCCATCACCCAAGTTTTTCAGCTGCTGCTGCTGACGATATTGTTTTTGTTCGTCAGTCACTGCAAAAAGCCTCTCGAGACCGGTGGATAAATCTTCGGTGGGTGGATTTTTGCTGCGGGCCCACTTGAGAACATGCTTAGTGGCTACGGTCATCATGCGTTGGATTTGCTCCTCCAACAGCTGCTGCTCCGCCGTGAGGGCGAGAACTCGTTGTCGTATCTTCTGAACCTCCTGACCAATCGGTGTGACCTCATCGCCGCTGCCGCGCATCAAGTCCCCAAGAGCGTCGCGCGATTTAACCAGTAGTCGAATCTGCGACTGTAGCGTTTCGATTTTACTCATAACAGCATCAAGCTCGTTGGCCACGTCAGCACGGCCCTGTAACCGCCCTATGCCATCCCGTTCTTTCTCTAGCTTTTGCATCTGCTGGGTTAGCGCTTCTATTCGGGAGTCGATCTGCTGAGTTCGCCCTCGTGCTGACTCCACGTCCGTTGTTATTTCCCTCTCCTTATAATTTTTTGTGGTCAGAGGCACACCACTTTTGACGGCCAGTTGCCGCAGGTAGGCAGCGACTTCGCCAACGTAGTTTTCCCGTTGTTTTCGGGATAGCGAGAGGAACTGCGCCGCCACCACATCTCTCACCCGTTTATGCACGACTTTAGCTGCCATCCCATCCACACCGGTCATACAGCGCCGTCGTTCCTCCAACTCCATGAGTCGTTTTTGCAATGGGGGCATGTCGTCGTCAGAAGAGACTTTTTGGAGACGACGGCGTTCAAGCATCGTCTCCATGGAGATAAGCAGCACCATTGCCTCGCTTCGCTCCATATGTCTAACATTCCCGCTTTCCTTGGACGCTTCCTGTTGTCCGCTACCGTCCCTTACGGATAGAGACGATGGTGAGATGCTGTCAAATGAAAGCGGTGCGTGATTCTCCGGATACAACAGCACCGCCACCAACATCTCCGCCGGAGCCCCGCTCATTGCAAGCGACACTCGGCGAGTAACAGCTGCATCGATATTCCGTAGCCCAAGCACTTCCGCGCAGTCCAGCTGCGTCTCCCCTACAGTCTTGCGCGGAAGACCACGTGTGTACTCCTCCACACGGAACATGACCCACTTAGGGAGAAATCGCACTCCGCCTGGCTTTAAGTTCACGATGGCAGCACCCTCTGGCATGGTGCCAAAGTCCACTTCTCCTCCCTCCGCGACGTAGCATGGGGTTGAGCGGTGAGTGTCTCCGCGACGATAAGTGATTATGTATTGCTGCCCGTTTTTCAGTGAGGTGCAAGAAAGCTTCAGTACCTTAAATCTCAGAATATACCTTTCAGGCATGTATGCGGGAGCAGTATGCTCAGGTATGAGAAAATGTAGAACTGCTAAGATAACAGTGTTTGTGAAAAACACAAGTTCCAGTTCCAGTAGCAGTAGATCTACGAATGTTTCTATTGCTGTTTTTTAAAAAGCAAAAAAAAAAGAAGACTACTAATATTTTCCCCTACTACTCGACTCAGACAGCTGTCCCACTAACCGATTTTCCCCGTGGCGCTGCAAAGCAAATGTGTGAAGATGAAGGAAACAACGAAAAAAAAACTTTCACAGTGTGACGCATCAACAAGAAATACAGGAAAGAAGAGGGGTACTACATCTTTGTGTCCGTATCTATGTATTTCATTCATTGCAATGGTCGTTGACAGACAAATCAATGAATTAATTAGGTAAAAATAAAAATAGAAAAAAGAAGAACTTTCTTTCTCCTCCCTTAATGCATTTCTTCCCACTGCCATATTCAACATTACCCTGCGACAGGTTCCTACGTTCACTGCAAGCCGCATTGCAACCACATCATTCGCATAATAGTCACCAGCACTTTCCTCACCATTTTTCGATCATTCCAAAATAGCACACACAAAAAAAAGCGAGGGAAGCGGGCAGGGAACCCAAATCATCGACCGCATAAGTGAAAGAAGAAAAAGCAAACGCAGCAACAAACAGCACAAGGCGTGAGCATCTGTGGTGTGTTCTTGGCAACGTGATGCAGGGGAAATAATGTGAAAAAAAGAAACAAAAAAAAATGGCGCCAACTCAACCGTCTGTAACGTACGACACTATTTCCTAATCGCCTCTTTTCTCTAAATCGGCCGATCGCACGGCGAGCACACATGCGCTCAGATATGAAAGGTAGTGAGAAGAAAGAGCTCGTGCCACGAGAATGTTATACCTGCTAGCGATGGAGGTCGTCCAAAAGCAGGTACGGAAAAAACATGCGTAGGTGCGAGCTCACCTTCTCCCCACCTTCATTCGTACACATGCGAGAGGGAAAAAAAGAGATGCGGCATTGTGACTGACTTTTTTTTTTGTCACAGCGACGGAGCGAGTTTCTCCACACCACTCCCGGAGGAAAAAAAAAAAAGAAGAATCAAGTGACGGGCCATTTTGTGGGTTCCTGACAGCGCACCATTCCCTCAAAGAGTAGGCAAAGGGGGTGTGGAAATAAAGACTTCTTGGCAGCCACACCCCATTGTGTGCCACAATCGACCACACCCAGTTCGACCCGTTCTTAAAACAAACAAGGAAAAACAAAGAACAAAAAAAAACATATTTTTTTTTTGAATTCCAACTTTCGCCCACAACCACCCCCCACCATGATGCTTTGTAACTCGCGAACGCATCTGGTCCTTTCCCATATTGCACTTCTTTCACTGCACATTAACCCCTGCCTAAAATGTAATCACTCTTTAACACACTCTCTCTCTCGTCAGTCCTAAAAATGAAAGTGAGCAGCAACAATGAGAAAAAAACTAGACGTGGTCGGCATCTGCAATCCATTTTTCTTTGCGTGTGTTTGTGTGCGTACACCCATGCATTACAAAGCAATACCAGCTGCAAGAAGAATTTTTTTTTTTTTGGGGGGGGGGGAATTGTTTAAAAAAGACCAACGTACTGTGGTCATACGCTCGCAGGTTCGGGGAAAATGCATAAATCACAGTGATAATAGTATTATAGTAGTAGTAGTGGTGCTTGTTTTTTTAGGTACATGAAATCAGGGCCTTTTTGAAAGGCAACCTTTTGAAAAAACAGTTGTTTATTTTTCCTTTAGCGCTCACCTCTTCCTGGTGTGTCAGCTGTGCTTCGAACAGCAAAGGAAGAGGGCTGCCTGCTCTCTCCACCCATCCTCTCATGCAGACTTCCTTTCTTTTCGTCTTCGCGATCCGTCTTTGTGTTCCGTCTGCGATGGAGAAGGGAGACGTCTAGCGGGCATAACTCGTTTTCCCGTCTTTTTTTTTTTTTACTTTTATTACTTCTTGTTTCCTCCATCGACTTCGCGCATCAAGTTCAGTTTACATATAAAAACGCCACGCACATGGTGGAAAAACAAATGGATGAAGATATATAACGTGACGTGCAGGCACACGTGGGAGTAAAGATGCTCACACGTTTCTTCTTGTTCGCTGAATTTCGGTTTATATATCGAAACGGCACAGGAAAAAAAAAATCTGCGTTCTGCAGCATATGGTTCAACAGTTATCAGCACATCACCACCAATGCCATCCACCACAGAAGCAGCAGCACAGAGCGGTGCGGTTGCTGTGGATGTAGCTGCTGCCTTCGTAGTGACGACGTTCGTGCGTTCCTTCTATGCGCGCGCGAGCGACTGCCCCTCGCCATGGGCAAAGCAAACAAAAAACACACAAAAACAAAAGAGATGGGTGGCGAAAAAAAAAAGTAAACAAAAAAATGGGGGATTGGTGGGAACAGCGACGACAACAACAACAGTGTGTGCAAAGTAACAAAAGAAATCAACTACGACGGGAAAACAAAACAAAAAAGATTGTCGTAACTCCCTTCATTTTAAAAATTTTTTACTCCCCAATACTTTTCGAGCCCCAAGCATTTGTTTTTCTTCTTTCAGTGTCACTTTACTCGTGCTGCCCTTTTTGGCATTTCACCCCCGCCCCATGCCAAGTGCGGCGACTCCCGCATGGCAACAGCACCAGCAGAGATGGCCAAGTGGTGCCACATCCGCGCGTGACGCTTTCGCAGAAGCACAAACACGAGATAAATAAAAAAAAAAAAAAACCGAAAAAAAAAACACGCGCTGAGAGAAGGTAAGACCAAAGGTGTAGAAAAAAAAGGGATACAAAGAGGGGAAAAAAAAAGAGCAAGACCCGAAAGAAAAGAAAAAAAAGAGTGCGGATTATGAAGATATCGTGTTATAATAGTAGTAGTAAGGTTTTTTTTGTCGAAAAAATCAGTAGCTGTTTCTATGGTTTTTGCGGCCACACCGCCTGAACCTCGTGCCCCAACACCGGCGGCATTTGAGGCAATTGGCCACAAGAAATCACAAATGCAAATCCACGTGCTCCTGCACCCAACACGCAAGCCCGTTACGGAAACAAAAAGGCAAGCACAACCCGCGCTCCGTTGTGCGCTTTTGCGTACGTTAGCTCTTTGGATTGCTTGTCTCTCTTGGACAATGAGAAGGGTCAAGGGTTGAATGCCCCTATATCAAAACGTACAAAAAATAATTAGTTATAAAAAAGATCCCGTGTCTGAAGATTTTAGTCTTTTTATTACACCTTTTCAGTCGTACGCCTGTTCCTGTTGTCTCACTTTCCTGATGGTTAAGAGAACTCGTTTCTCTTCACTTTTTCTCGCGCTCCAACTCGCCGTTGCGCTTATTTTCCTTTTTCGCACCTCCACGCTTACGGCCCTCCTCCTTGGTAGCCCTATAGTTGCCATCTTCTTCCTCGGACACTGCTTGTCGTCGCTGTCTGCAGTTCGCCTCCCAGTTCAGCTGGTGCATCCAAATGCGACACTGGTATTGGCGGTTCAAGGCACGGAGAAGAGCCTTGAACTCCACATAGCAATCACTACAGTACGTGAAGGTCAGTTTCTTGCGGTCAAACTGAAACACCGCGCGCTCCACATGAAGTGGTGTGCGCATGTTCAGTGAGTGAATTGCAGCCTTGCAGAAACGAAGCGCTTCCTCTTCCATTTGAGAGAGTTGATTAAAGGATTCAAGCTCCTCTGGGGTGGCCTCACGGAGAACAGACGGGAGGCGTTTTTCTCCTTTCTCCTCTGTACTCTTCACTGGTGCTTGCTCGGAGTGTGCCACCGAAACAATGCGGCCCATGTCCTCTCCACGGTCACCCTCCAAAATAACGTGGCGATCCAAAAGCTCATCGGGTTTCACAATCACACCAAACATCTGCGGGACATCGTTCACAACAAAGACCCCAGTTCCCAGACGAAGCTCCACATTCACCTCAGCGTAAGCAATGCCGCGGATAACCTTGGGTCGGCCGTCAACGTACATCTTGTACAGGTTGGTATTCCGCTTAATAGGCGTAGACATCACAGAAGTGCAGGTGTTTCCACAAGAGACCGTGCTATGGCTGAGGTTTACGGCCTTCTCAGCGGAAATGCTAGTGTTGAAACCCTCCGCAGGATCAGCATTTTTCGCGGGGGCAACCGGTTCCATAGGCAGCTGAAAGGATGTTGGAGTGGTGCAAGCGAAGGGTAGCGTAGCTCTCTGATAAGGGCAATAGTACGTAGATGCATACAAGTTGTTCTCATAACTTGTTCCACCCATACAGAAAGTTTCATTATACGCGTACGAGCCGTATGCATTCCAAGGCACCTCCGCTGGGACGAATGCAGGGGCTTCAGGATTAGGCTTATGCCGTTTTCCTTCATCCCACAGATCGGAAATCGTCACAGGCGTCAGGATAGCACGGTAGTACGGGTTGTGAGTGTGTTTCCTCCTGACCACCTTCTTGACCTCGGTGCAAACAGCTTTGCTCGTCTTGTTTGCCTCTTGGATAGCGCCGGCAGTGCAGTCTGCAAGGGGAGCAATGGGCATCTCTTCGAGTTTCTTTCGTTCGGTGTGTGTGTGTGTGTGTGTATATTTGGGTATGAAAGTATGTTTTTCAGTGGATGCTACACGACCTTCCACATCCAGTAAACAAATCAACGACGCACACACACACGTATGTGAGAGAGCCGTAATACAAAGAGAGAAAGTAAACATCGGTTCGAAAATCAAGTAAGGCAAGTGAACAGGGGAAAAGTCACAAAAGAAAACAACAATAAATAAACGCTCCGATAGACACAAGAGGTTGATCCTTGAAACACCCCTTTTCTATCCATTCCACACTCCTACGCCCTTGTCACACGCCAGATACGCACCGTATTGTCATCACCACCAGATGCCAAGAGGAAACTCTCGTCAGCACCACTAGCATCACTGCATTCATCATTTAACCCATCCCTAACAAAAGGACTAAATGCAACGCTATTCACATCCGCTTCGTGAGCACACGGTACCTCAGCAACAACTGTGACGTGAACCTCCTTGTCTCCCTCCGACTGATAGAGGCCCAAAAATGTTATTTTGTTATCACCACTACCACATGCCACAACAGCATTGCTGCTGCTTGGCGCCCAGCAAACGGAGTAGATTGTTCGATGCGCCAACCCTGTTGCTACGCACACAACATAAAACTTTCCCTCAGCGTCACGTGCCCAAAAGGTAATGCTTTTGTCGTCCGAGCAGCAACATATTAAAGGCTGAAACTCCGGATAATACTTTTCCTTTTTCATTTCATCTTCCATTCGTAGAGCCTCAATGGGGTGTTCAACAGACTGCACCGCAATTGACCACACTGTTCCTTCGTGTCGCGTCAGCGTCTGAGAGCAGTACCAGTCATCACGTCGGTGAGACTCAATCCACACCTTTACGGTGTTGTCGTACGAGCACGACAGCAGGAGTTGTTTTTCTTGAATGCCAGCAGCAGGCAGAATCCATGCACATGACTTTACATCTTGTGCATGTCCAGACAAAACACCAGCGCACTCGAACTCACCAAAATCAACACGGTCCCAAACCCAGACAGTTCGATCACGTGAGCATGTTGCTAACGTGCTGTCGGTAGCCCATGCCACACACTTCACTTCGCTTTCGTGTCCGTCTAGGACAGCCTCCAAATCAAACTCAAAACAGTTCGGATCGTCTAACGATCTTTTCCACACACTCACTAAGCGGTCAAATGACGCACAGGCAATGTACTCACCACTAGGGCTCCACGACACGTGCCGCACAGTTTTTCGGTGCTCGCCACGAAGTGTATGAATACAATCCCAGACAGGACACGATTGTTGCTCTTCTTGTTCACCACTTGCTGTCTCTCGCTTCAAGGAGCTCCAGAACTTTACGGAACCATCGCCTGAGCACGAAGCCAAAACATTTGCAGTTGGGCACCACGACACACACCACACTCGATCGTCGTGACCTCTTAGAACAGCGACAGGATCAGCACGAAGAAGCGGCGGGGCGTTGTGTGGCAAGCACAGCGGTCTTTCCCTTGATGGGCTACCACGTTTTTCACTCCCTGACATAGTTCCAGTAAAAAATTGCATAGAAGCCTTGCAATTCACCCCCTTCAAAAAAGAAAAAAACAAGAACCAATTCTCTAATCGAAAAACCACAGAAAATATATGCAGAGAGCAAAAAAAAAGTTAAAAAGATCAATATCGAGGAAGGCACAACAAACTTAATGATAATGCAAACTATACTAATTTTCATAAACTCATGCAGCAGAAGACTTAAATGGGATACACCATTTCCCTTTAAACGACTGAAGTAAAACAGTTGCATTGCATTTCCCACCCTACAGCCTACCAAAAGCTATTAACACCTTTTTCAGCTTTACTCTGAACCACAATCTTGACATACTAGTCACTCTCATCAAATTGAAAGGCCCTTACAGTTGTATCAACGGCAGCCGCATAAAACTTAGATTTATTCTTTTGCTTTAGTTTGTTAAACCCCTTGCCCTTTACGCGCATCATCTCCTGGTTCTGTCGAAGAACCATGTGCTCTGCACCCGGGCGATTATCTTTTAGTTCTTCTTTCGCGAAAACCACCTTAGAGGGATTAATACGCTCAAAACGTACAAAATTACGATCGCGGTTACAGTTCCCGTTTCTCAAACCACCACGTTCTCCATCATCATAATCTCTCTTACGCTTCTCAGAGAACTCATACCGTGTAATTTTACCTCCGTTAATATCTTCGCCGCTCAAAAAATTCAAACCTCCTGTCCCCACCGCTTTTCTTATCGGCTGCTCGGTATCATCGTCGGAAGTGCTGTCGGGCAACGGCGCCTTCCTCTTCGTCGCCACCGCTTTTCTTATCGGCTGCTCGGTATCGTCGTCGGAAGTGCTGTCATGCAACGGCGCCTTCCTCTTCGTCGCCACCGCTTTTCTTATCGGCTGCTCGGTATCGTCGTCGGAAGTGCTGTCGGGCAACGGCGCCTTCCTCTTCGTCGCCACCGCTTTTCTTATCGGCTGCTCGGTATCGTCGTCGGAAGT
>JASANU010000824.1:0-70984 GCA_030849675.1 Trypanosoma platydactyli | reverse complement strand
CCGCAACAATCTTAATTTTTTATATTGTGCAAATAAGAAGAAGGGCAGCCAAATATATTTATATAAATATATATATATAAAACCCCCCCCCCCCCCCCAAAACAAAAAAAAAAAAAAAACGAAAGCAGGATAAATTGTTTGACTTGTTTTTGTATGTGTGTGTGTTTTTTTTTTTTTTAGATCCTCGTCGTCTACTGCTGCTACTTCTTGTGCTTGCTGTTGCCTGTGGCCCATACTTTGTTGCCGCCAACGCATCTGTGATCTCTCGTGATTGCTTACGTCTGCGTTCTGTCTCTCTTTTTTTTTTGTTGTTGTTGTTGTTACGTTATTTTCTTTTTTTTTTTTTTTTATTGCGGCGTTTCTCATCAGTTGTCGTTTCGAGCGCATTCCTCAACTTGTGACGACATCTCCCCTCCAACAACAACAACAACAACAACAAAAAAAAAAAAAGTGAAGACAGCGAGGCGGCATCGGACTAGAAATAAGCGAAGGGAAAAGGGGGAGAAGAAGAAGAAAACGAACAGGTTACGATAATTCACGCACACAACTAACAACAAAACGAGAAGGAAAGGAATAATACACAACTCTTTTTTTTTGTTTGTTTGTTTGTTTGTTTTCCTTTCGTCATCGAGGAGCGAAAGAGAGAGACAGACAGACAGACACATAGGGGCGGGAACTCCCTGAAACCAAGTGCAACACATATATAAATATATATATATATATATATTTATTGATACATATTTGTTTATATACACCACGTGTTTGCCGGTTGTGATTCATTCAAGTTGGCAACTCCCTGGTGACAAAAATGGAGGACACGAATCTGACGTTTAAGGTGGTCATCATTGGTGACAGTGGGGTCGGCAAGTCGAACCTTATGACGCGATACACCGCCAACGAGTTCAATCAAGACACACCCGCTACCATTGGCGTCGAGTTCATGACAAAAAGCATCAAGATCGAGGGGCGCGACGCAAAGGTGCAGATTTGGGACACTGCAGGGCAAGAGCGCTTCCGTGCCATCTCGCGCTCGATCTATCACGGTGCAAAAGGGGCCATGTTGGTGTATGACATCACCAACCAGACGTCATTTGACTCCATCCCTACCTGGCTGCAGGAGCTGCGCGTGTTTGTGCCAGCTACGTGCTCTATCTTTCTTATTGGTAACAAATGCGACTTGGAGCACCTACGTGTTGTGAAGAAGGAGGTTGCCGATCGCTTTGCCCGCGACAACGGCCTTTCCTTTCTCGAGACCTCTGCACTCGAGAAGACAAACGTAGATAAGGCGTTCGAGTGGCTGGCGAAGTCTGTGTATGACCTCGTCGTCGCGCCAGTCGATGCGACGGGTGGAAAGCGACCACCGTTGAACCCTGGTGCCAACGCGAAGCGGCCGGTGAATCTCAGCAGCAGCGGTAACAATAACAACAGTGGTCAACAGTCGAACAAATCAGGCAGTCGATGTTGCTAAAGCGTGGGAGGGGGGAAAGAAAGAAAAAGAAAGAAAGAGAGATGGTGGAGAAGGGAGAATGCAAACCATGGAAAGCAAGGAATGAACGGCGCTTGACGGGGGGGGGGGAGGTGTTGTTTCTCTCTCTGTGTCTGTGTGTGTGATCACTTTCATTGTTTCCCCCCGCCTCTTCCTCTTTTTTTTTTCTGTCTTTACTTCGGTTCAGCTCGTGTGCTTCTGTCGCTTTTTCGGTGCTGAGTCGCAGCATGTTGTGCCTGTGTCACTTGCAATCCGAAAGGATGCGGGAGCGTGATGGTGGAGTTAGGGAGTGAAATATTTGCAGAAAGAGAGAGAGAGAGAGTGACACATAACACAGCTCTTGTTGGTCAGGGAGGAGGAGTATCTCTGTGAGTGAGTGGAATGCGAAAGTGGAGAGGCGATGGTAGAGATAGAAATATATATATATATATATATATATATACTGCCTTGATCACTCCATCATTCCCCTCCCACGTTTGACAATTCACTCGCGCACTCCAATTCCTCCTCCTCTTACAAAGGCATCTGTCACACCCCCCGCCGGTGCGCCTGCGCACGTACACGTGTTTTCTTTTTTTTTTTTGAACTTCCTTTTGTTTTCTATTCATATTTGTGCTGCATACAATTGGGAGTTTGGCTGATAGTAAAGGAGCGTATTTTGGTGGCGCAGCATTGGTGGGGTGAGATGGTCTGTCGTTGCTGTATGCGTATATACACACACGCTCTATATTTTTTTTTTTCCTCTCTCACGCACGCACACATACACATAGAGAGGGAGAAAGAAATACTTTGGATCTTCTTCTTCTTTCTTCCCTTTTTAATCTCTAAACTTTTATGCATTTGATTCTCACATCTAGTATCCCTAGTTGTTGTCGTTGCTGCTGTTGTTCGGTACGCAAAACGCCACAGCGGGAGGTGGTGGTGTACGTGAGCGAGTGCGTCTATATTTTCTGAATGACGGCGGTGGGGACCGGCCTGGAGCTGCATGAGGCGCGTGACGGTGCGATGCCGCCAGACCACCTGGAGGTTGACCTCTTCGCCCTATCCGACGTGTTGCAGCAGCTGCAACAGGAGGCAAAGGAAAAGACACGGGCGTATTTTGCCCTTGTGAATAACACAGTGGGTCATGAGGCGGGGAATGAGCATGCTGCCAACGAGGCGCGCACCCAGGCGCTGCTGTTGCTCCATCGCTCGGCAGAACTTGGGCAGGAAATCCGTGACCACTGTATTCACAATGGGAATCTATCAGAGGCAAGTGATGATTTTGGCATCAAGCCGACGAATGCCAGGGTCAGCATCAGCAGTGGCATGCTGCTGAAGCAACCGCCGCTTGTCGTGGTGCAGATGTTGATGCTGACTCGTGGGACACATGTAATGCTGCGGGAACTTTTCGCTTCTGGTTGCAAAGCGAGTGATACCAATTCTATGAACGATGCTTCTCGGCAGGATATTCTTTCGGCAATTGAGCATGCGAAAGAAGCCTACAAAATTGCACGTTCTCTGGCTTCCATTGCCAAAAGAGAGAGAGCCGAAGCTGATGCTGATGGCACTGCATGTGAAACACAACGCCATGATGCCGCCGCGTCCCAGTTGGCCGCCATCGAGGAAAAGTTCGATGCGTTGCATTTCGCTAAAAATGAGATGCGTATAGCGGTGCTCTGGGGTTTTTTGGGGCGGCACGATAAGGCAATCAAGCGGCACCGCGCGGCAGTCCAGATACTCAGCTCACTCAACAGCGTTTCTTCGAATTCAATGGGCAATGCACCACGTGTCGCTTCTGCAAATGAGCTTCTCCCCATTGCCCTATACAATCTTGGCTCCCAGCTCAAGCAGCTTGCCTCGATGGAGAAGGATGGCATCAAGCAGCGGGAATTGCGAGAGGAGATGCAAGCGGTGTTTGACCGCGCCTTCACATTGGGAGAAATGTACTTGAAACCAAATCACCCACTTTTGCAGCAGCTGCAACAGGCCAAACAGGAAACCTCACAACCACATGCAATAGAAATACCGGCAGCAAGATTATCGGTGGTGAGTGACATCCGGTCACGAAAGATGTCTGCATTTCCCACGCAAAATTTTGTCATTGGACTACCGCATCTGGTGCCGCTGCACTCACAAAATTACCATCAACAGATGCCTTCGCAGAACCTTTTGCCTTCAAATGGTTTCACGTCGCATGCTCCAAACAATTTCCCCTTCAAACGGCAGTCAGTAAATAGTTCAAGAAAAAACTCGCTTTGGGGGATTCGTAACTCCATCACAAACGTCGCCCCTCAGATGCAATCGGACTCATTTGTCAAGAATAGGCGTCAATCCAAGCCGCCCCCCTGGGACGCTGTGAGGTCAGCGACGAAAAAGAAGAAGGATAGACCAACAGCCGCAATTCTGTTCTCTCACCGCCTGCGCCACCCCAGTGACGCGCTACGGCTCGGTGGCATCTGTGTTGTCGACCCATTATTTGCACCAAAGGAGGATCCTGAACTGAAAGCGGAGAAAGAACGGTTGAAGAAAATGCGAAGACGTAAGCTTCGCGAGCGATCCTTTCTCCCAGAGGAGTGGAAAGCTGAAGAAGATAGTCCTCTAAATCAAAAGAAAAAAAAGAAAAAGGAGCGAAACGTGTTAGACACTGACGGAAGCGATGAGAAGAGAAGTTCCAATGTGGACGAAGTCCACAGTGTGTCTGCATTTGAGTTTCCGCATAAGAAGAAGAAGAAGAGAAAGAGCAAAGATGGTATGTGGTCATCTTCTGATGGGAGCAATCATTACTTACCCTCCCGAGCCCGCACGTCGTATGAGAGTGCGAAACCGCAAACTGAGCACGCCACTGATATTTTGTCACACGGTAATACTGCTGCACTAACAGGACTCATTCAATCGGGAGTACCACCGCCAATATTGGAGCAACGTGAGTTGCGTGGTTGTGGTGGCCGACATGTACTGGATCCTCTTAACCAAGTCGTGCATGGCCCCGCATGCGTCCCGGAAGAGCTTGGAATGAGCATAGCTAAGCAAGTGCGGGGTGGTCCTGACACAACCAAGGTAGGACATCCTCTTGATTCGGAGGAGGAGGAGGAAGAAGATGATGAATGTACAGATGAAGAGGATCCTCTTGATGAGGAGGAGGAGACGATCTTGGAAGCTAAGGAGCGCTGTGAAACAGAGCTGATGAACTACTTTTCTGTCATGTACGCTCGGCGCGTGAAGCTGGCCTGCCGCATTCAGTGTGCATGGCGCCGCAGTCGTGCTCGCATTGAGCTGAAGAAGCGGCAACAGATTTTGTATCGGAGTGTTTACCAGATGCAGAAAGCGGCTGCCATGTGTATCGAGGGTTTTTTCTGTTCTATCATTGAGCAGCGGCGGTTGAGACAGAAAGTGGAACAATGTATGGTGGCGGTGGAAACACGGATGGAGTATGAGAATCAACTGATTCGCAGTGCGTCCGTCATTTCTCGGTACGTCAAACGGTTCTTGAGTCGAAGAGGACGAGAGAAGGAGCTCTGCAGGTTGCTAGCATTGCGTGGCATAGATGAGCTGCGGTTGCACGAGGTGGGTGCAACGATCGTGGCGCGCTGGTGGCGAGTCATTTCAGTACAGAAGGCGTACTGGAGGAAACGCACACTGGAAGTGAGGCAACGACAAAAACGGGAATCATTCCAGCAGTTGCAGTGTCATGCTGCGACGGTGATTCAGCGTCACTTCAGAGGTTTGTTGGGTCGACGGGAAGCGGTAATGACGCGACTTCGTCGTGTGGAGGAGCGCCGATGTCTACAACGTCGTCTTCAGGAAAGTACTGATCTTGTGCGTCTTTGTCTGCAGGAGCACATGCGACGGTGCAGGTGTTTGGTGCAGGAGACAGAGATGCGTCTGCAGCAGCGCGAGGCGGCCGCAGTTGTCATTCAGGCTAGATGGAGGGAGGCACTGAAGCGGCAGATGATACACAACGTACTGATGCGCTGTCGCCGCATTGTGCGTGCTGTTCTGACAATACAGCGTGTTTACCGACGTTTTTGTGCTGGGCGTGAGATACGCTACTTGCGTAAGGTGCATCACGTCATGAACCAGGACCGCCTGGAGAGGGAGTATCGGGTGTTCCGCGCCACGTTGACGCTGCAGTGTTTTGGTCGTGTGGTTGTTGCGAAGCGCAGAGCACGGCACCGCCGTGCAGCTATTGGCCGAGGCTTCTTCTTTGCTGCCATAGCAATACAAGCCGCCTGTCGTGGTGGTACTATCCGTATTCGGTTGGGTTATGCGATGCACATGAGGCAAAAGGCTGCCATGTTGTTGATGCAGCTCTTAAAGAAGAAGAGGGAGCAGACGGTAACTATTGTATCCGCCTTTTTGCGTGGGCGAGAGAGCAGCTTCATAGCAGAGAGCAACCGCTGCCGCCGACTGACCGAAAAACTGTACTTGCGGCGCCTCGTCCGAAGGGATTTGTTTCGTGATAAGTCTGCGACGATTCTTCAACGCGCGGTACGTCGATGGATCGCGCGCCGGCGTCAGCACGAGGCTGAGAATCGAAAACGTGCCATGCGGGCATTAGTTCTCGCATGTGTGGTGCGCATTCAGGCGGTGATGCGTGGTGCACTCGCGCGGCGGTTGTACCGTCTGCGTCAGTACCTGTCACAGCAGCGGCAGCAAAAGCGGGAGGACATGGAGGAAGTGATGGTACAGTTATGTATCGATGAGTGGCGAGCCGCCATGCTGCAATGTGAGCACGATCGTCGCCGCATTGAGACACTGGAGGCGCGGAACCGTGAAACACTGGAGTGCCGCTACAAGTGGAGAGAATCTACTGCTGCGAAAAACAACAACAACGCCGATTATGATTATACCACGGACCAGGACGAGCTGGAGCGAAGCCTTTCCACCTACCGAGATGGTCCATAGTACATACAACTGCTGCATTGGTGTCTATGCCGCACGTGCACACCTCACCCCGTTGCTCCTCTCAATCTCTCTCTATAATAGATATATATATATATCTCCGTATGTATAATAGAGTTTTTTGTTGCGACTTCGTGACGGATGTTCATGACACAGTGCCTTTTTCTTCGATGATGAGGATCCCCTGTTCAGTTTATTCATCTCTCTCTACAACTCGGTGAAGTATAAATGTACGACTATCGTACTTCAGTTTAATCTTCTGTTGTTATTGTTTTTTTTTTTCTCACATCGATTTTTCATTGCAAGTTATTGGTAGCACGATAGAAAGGAAAGAGTGTGAAGGAGCAATCAAAAACAAAAAGTGGGTGGGGTGGGGGTGAAACAAAAAAAAAAAAACGAAGATAAGTACGCAGACGCGAGGGAAGTTGTAGAAGCAAAGGATTAAAGACATACAGTCATATAGAGCGAGGTAGAGAAAGAGATAGAAAGAGAGAGAGAGAGGGGGGGGGAGGATAGAGAGAGGCGTGTGGGGTGTGGCGCAAGAGTGCCCCTACGTCATCTGCTTGCTCTTTTTTGTTGCTCATTTGCTCTTTTCCTGCAGGGAGGACTAAACTGTACGGCAGGGCGATCGAAAGGAGGAGCAAATGATGGCACGGCGTCAGGGTGATCTAAAGGAGATGGAAGTCCTGCGCGTGGGCCGGTACGATGACATAACGGACCCGGAAAATGTCACGGTGGTGTCGAATTGCCCGTCGCATGGACGGCGTAGCTTTTCGGGGAGCAGTGGCGATGACAAGGGGGGTCTACGTGAAAAGCAGCAGCAGGAGGTCTACTCTGCATGCATCGAGCCAACACATGCGGTAGGAATAACGTCATTGCCCTCGTCACATCAACCCATCACAAAACCTGCCGTCGTGTTTGGTCCCACGCACGAGGCCCTCGACACCTCCACCGCCACCAATGTGTCGTGCACTCCCAGTGACTTTCGGGATGTGGAAGAGGAACTGAGGGAGCTGCTGAGCGGTTACCGCCGCCTTGTCGGCAAAGCTGACGGCAAGCACATGCGGAGTGAAAAATCAACGCCTATGAAGAAGACAGCAGCAGAAGCAACGGGATTTAGGGGGGTATCAATGGTAGAAGCCTCTAGCATAGACACCACACAGGATGACGTTGCGGGTGAAGATGGCAACCTGCAGCCACACTCTATCACCTCACTGCCTGTCTCCAGTGTTCATGGGGACCGCTCAACTGATGCGAACACACTTACGTCATCTGTGCAGATGCCGCGGCACGCTGAATCCATACGGGGTGGTGTCCATGTGGAGGGTGGTGAGACTGCTCTGTGTACGGCGGTATCATACGCAACGAATCCCTCGGCTCACATGTCGAGTCCTGTAGATCTCTTTGTGGACGCTCTCACGGAGGATCAGATCAACCGCTCCTTTGAAATGCAATGGCAGCGGGAACAGCGAAAACAGCTGCTCCTCCATCACGCTGAATCGGTTGCCCCCATACTGCACATGGTGCCGAATGGCAATAGTAGACAGATTTCATTGGAATCTAATCCGTTTCCAGACGATATTGACGTAAGTTATCCTGTGATACGGCAAGAGGCGGGGTCACCGCTGCCGCCATTTGTGAACCGGCGCAAACTTCGTCTGGATCACGGCAGGGACACGTTTACGGCGAGCAGCGAAGTGTATGATGGTCGCGCCCTTGCCGCGTACCGCCACCCGGGGGGTATTCTCTCCGCGCATGGAAAGCCATCACCGGACGATGCCTTCGGTGGCAAGGGTGCGCTTGACGGGCGAATGAATGTGCGATTCGGATCAGGGGCACCACGCCACAGCGCACAGCGTGCCGACGAAGGGAAACCTGAGTTTTCTCACAGGAAAAATCCTCCTGATAGCGCCGCTGCACGCTCAATAGAAAGAGAGGGACGGAGTTACTCATCAACGATGAAGAAGCAAGTGCTGCTGTTTCGTGGCGGTTCCCGCCCTTCCAATAAGGGTGGTGACAGTATAACTCCCGAGATAGCTACAAGTGCGCGACGGACGGAAAATCCCTCCATGAATAATGGAGTCACGGGGAGCAAGGAGACAATAGCAGCGCTGCGGCGTGTTTCTATGTACAACAAACAGGACGTAAAAGACACCTTTCTAGGTCCCACTATGGGGGGTGGTGCTGGCGGTGTCGGCGCAACCTTGGCCAATTCGCGGGTCACACAGGCTGGAAATGCGGGGCTGGATAGCGGATCTGGTGAGCGTGACCACTTTGGTTTACATAATCTACAGACACACCGCAATCCACCCATCAGGGAACGTGGTCGTGCCAAACGCCGAAAGGATGCAGCCACCCGGTTTCATGTAATTGTAGAGCGACGCGTGGCGGCATTGGAAGCGGGCAGCAACGCCGCTGTGGCATTGCCAGCCTTCGCGGATTCTTTAGTGGGCGCTGCCATCTCTGATTTTTTTCCGGCAGTGAAGCGCCGTCAGGCCCAGCTGAAGGAGTCACAGCACGCCCAAGCTGCTGCTGCTGCGCTGCGCCGCTGATGCGTGTCTTTTCTCAGTGCGGATCGGAGGTTTTTTTTTTTCCATCGAAACAGGGCTCACCGATCTTATTTCGATTCGTTTTCATTCTTTTTTTCCTGATGGTGGCGATGTATGTTTGTTTGTTTTTTTTTTTTTTTTGGGGGGGGGGGGGGGAAGAGCGCTTTTGTCTCTGCTGGCAGTGTGACTTTCTTGTTGTTGTTGTTGTTGTTATTATTGGTGCTGTTCTTGTTCTTCCTCGCCCATTTTTCTGCTTCTTCAGCCATCTGTGTAACTCATCCCGCACCGTATCCCCCCTCCTGTCTCTGTCTGGTGAGGTGCGGGGTATACTCACTCACTCCGTCGCAGCGCCCACACACAAGAGTTGCATCACAGTCACACACAAGCTCACGATTCACCAGAGATGTAGATGTTATTATTATGACTTTCTCCAGTCCTTTTCCTTATATACACAAAAATGCCCATATATATATATATATATATATATATATGTCTACGTTCATTTTTCGCACCATTTCGTGACCAATGCTGCAGGCGCTTTCTCTGTGGTTCTTCCATGTGTTCTCCCCTCTCCTCCATGTTGCGCTGCCATTCTTCTTGCTCTTCATGCAACATCTTTTCCGATGACGACGGTTGCCCTACCCCATAGAGTGTTTGTTTGGATTTTCGCTTCTCAACTTCGTATATCTTCCTGCAGTAGTCCACCAATCACTTGTTTTTCTTATTGTTGTTGTTCTCTCTCTCTCTCTTTCTGTGTGCGTGTGTGTATATATATCTCTTCTATTTCGGTTGCACTTGTCGTAGGACTATTTTAATGTTGATGTTCGCATTTCCGAAGTTGCGTTTGTGTATCTATTTGTTATGAAAAGGCACTCCCCATCATCGAATCGTCACTTTCTCCTGTGCTTATTTGTCTACACATCTCCCTCTTTCTCTTTTTTTTTTTTTGTGCGTGTGTATATATATATGTCTTTGCCCCTTTTCTTTGTTATCGCAGCAGATGAAATATGTACGCACATGCACAGAATGTAGGAATATCGGGACAAGTGACAGGAGACCGAGGAGTATCGGCTGGCGAAAGACGAGGAACGCCAAGGGTCGTGTCGAAGTTGTCATCATTGCCCCCTGCAGCTTCATGTGTTGGCAGACGCAGAGGCGGCAGGGCGCGGGAAGAGGAGGAGGAGGAGGAAAACAATCACCACCGTAGAAAGGAGGACAGGAACACACGCAAGCGAATGAGTATGGAGGGAAAGGCGAGGAAAATAGACGACATTAATGCACAGCTATTTCAACACAAGATGCGTCTTGTGGAGAAGATTCTGGATGTGCACATTCACAGTATGATATCCACCTCTTTTGCACAGCTTAGGCTCAAGGAGCGAGAGGCAGTCTTCAGCAGGCCACTGCAACTCCCCGCACTGACCGAAAAGGAGGATCCTGCCAAGGCTTCACGTAGGTACGTAGTGGGGCGCGCGTCGCTGAGGCCCTCAATATCATCATCGCCACTACCACCACCATCGCTGGCGTCAGTGTCATCAACAGAAGCAGAGGGTGGTATAGGTACAAACAGTCAGAGAGGTCCATATGAAATGGAGCGTATGTTACGAAAACGCTTATGGGATGAGTACCGCGCGGATGCAGCCCTCGTCTTTGAGCGCTGCTCTGCATCACCGCAGGATGAATATCATCTGTTCGTTGCGCTGCGTCGGCTCGCCTCCATGTCACGTAATGAAGCAAAGATGGATGTACGGGATGCCGTGGCGCAGTATATTGATCCGCATGTGAAGGCGTTTTGGGAGCAAAAGCGAGGCCAGTGTGTGACTGCAGGATACAACGGCAGACTAAAGAGCGTCGAGCAGGCCATCCGCCGCGCGGTGGCACAGAAGAAGGAGGAACTGGAAAAAAGTCGGGTGGCGCGTGCCGAGTTGCGGCACGCGGATCGTCTGCACCGGGTGCAATTAGCGCTGTCCATTCTGAAAAAAGATGTTGGGGATATTTCCCACCTCCGCTACGTTGTGCCGGAGCGCTTTGAAGCACCCGCAGGGCACACTGCAATGGAAGAGGTTCGACGGCTCCGCGTACGTGTGCATCAACAGCACCTTGAGGAACAAGAGTGGCAGTGGAGGCTGGAAAAAGCCCGCACGGAGCACAAGAAACGGCTGCAGGTCGTGCAGGAGGAAGTAGAACTCCTCCGTGATAAGAAACGTCGTGCATTGCAGTCGATATTGACAAAGGAGGCAGATATAGACGAGATAAAGGCGGTTGCAGGAGCTGGTGGAAGAGGACCCCTTTATTGGGCGGAGAAAACGCTTCAACTTGAAGTAGAGCTGTCTGATGCCCTGCGGGAGGGATCCCATCTTCAGGCAGCGTGTGACGAACTCCGTCGACAACTACAGTTGCGCACCGCGGAGAAGAACACGCTGGACGTGGAGCTTGCCAATGAAGAGGCCAAACTTACCTCCTCACTCGCAGAGAAGGAAGAAATCACGACACTGCTCATGGAAGGTCTGGACAAGGCGCGGGCAACAGTGCTGCAGCTGCGTTGCAAGCAGAACCTTGTGGTGCGAGAACTGAATGCGATGCGGGATACGATGGTTTCAGGTTACACCCTCAGACTCTCGACAAGGGAAGCCCTCAAGAAGCGCATGATGACTGCTGTGTCGCAGCTAGCGCTTGAAGAACTGCTCTACTCACGCCTCACCTCGCAGCTACATTGGAAACAGGAGCAGCTGGAGAAGGAAGAGAAGGTAGAGCTCAGTCTCGTGGCGCAGCAGGAATCCAACAAACAGGAGCAACATATGAGTAGCTTTGAACGCGTCGTGGATCTTGCTAAGGAGGTAGCGCGCTTTGTGCATGTGGGTGGAGACAACCGCAACATGGCACTGCAGGATGGACGATCAGAGGCGGAACTGCAGGACCGCGTAGCGGAGTGCTATGACACCTGTCTGAGATTGCGCGCTGACATTGCTAAACTTTCCGATTCCGATGAAACTGCACTTCTCATCACGCAGCGGCGACAGGAACAACTGGACCGTCAGTTGCTCGAGTGGAAGCTGCGCCAAGAGCCCCTTTTTAGCGCGGGGGTGTCCTCCTTTGGGGCTGCTCTCTCCGTTGCTGTTGCTGGTGGTGGCGTTCCTTCCTTGACGGGTGCAGGGAGCGCTGGTGGTCACCTCATTCCGCTGCCGACTGCCGCAACCATTTATCACGACGCACAGCCCTTGTATGCTGCTGTGTCACACCTGCTGCACCGCGAGAACCGCTGTAAGATGCTCTTGCAGCTTCTACAGAAATCTGGCGAAGGTGAGCTGCGTCGTGACGGCATGAGACATTTTCCCTTCCGCTCCGCCTGCTCATCCGCAGCTGCACCCGAAGTGGTACCGAAAGCAGCACGAGACCCTGCCCTTCAAACACCCTCCCACTCTCACTCGGCTTTTACATCTACGAGCGCGTCGCTGGGTGCATCCATGACGCAACCTTCTCTCCCGCTTTCAGCGACATACCGAAAGATGGTGCTGCAGTTCATAAAGAATGAAATCCAACCTCTCTATGACGCCAATCGAATATCCAGGGTTCGCTTCATGGATGTGGTGGAGCGCGTCTTGCGAGGGTTTCTGAGCTCCCACCCAGTGCCACAGCCAGTTCTTTCAGAAACTGATCGGCAGGCGCTCTGTCAGCAGATTCAGATGACGCTGACGTGGCAGGACGGGCAAGGTGTCGCGAGACACGGTGTGTAGCTTTAGCGTATAATATGATAAACACAGGTATCGCATTGTTTTATACCCCATCCCTCTCGATCCATGT
The DNA here is from genome assembly GCA_030849675.1 of Trypanosoma platydactyli. Lineage (NCBI taxonomy): Eukaryota > Euglenozoa > Kinetoplastea > Trypanosomatida > Trypanosomatidae > Trypanosoma > Trypanosoma platydactyli. The sequence goes on along the minus strand of JASANU010000824.1, from coordinate 58,264 downwards.
TATTTTGTTCACCGTTTTTATTACTATTCCTTGAGAGGGTTTTAGGGGGGGGGGGGGGCTTTGTTTTGCGTTTTTCCCTTTTTCTTTCATATTATTTCTTTTTTTTTTGTTGTTGTTGTTGATGTTATTTATCTTGTGTGGGCTAACGAAGTGTAGTATTTTATAATTAATCTCTTTATCCTTCCTGGTTTTTTTTTTTTCGTTATTTCAGTGAGAGTGAGGGTGAGAGCGCTTGCATCGGTGATTGGCGGCGGCGTGGGGTGGCAGCAGCAGCAGCAGGGTTGATAGTGGAAACACAGGCTGCAATTATATATAAGTATTGTTATAGTGGCAGGAAACAGGCACTGCGTGGCGAAGAAAAATGAGTCGGTTGCGCGTCACGCCAAAGGGGAAGGTAAAAAAGAACATTCCCATCACCCGCGTTGGGCGGCGGCAGTACCTGAAGCGCCGCTTTGCTCACGTTCGTCGTGTTGACGTGGCGGGGTCTAATAATCACTTCACGCAGAAGTATTTCGACGGCTCTAATACCGCCGCACAGAATTTCACGCGTCTTGGTCTTAGCATCGACCCCTGCGCTGAGAAGTCTACAGTGGAGCTGCGCAAGCAGCAGGTGCGCCCCAAGTCCCGCCGCCACCTCGAGGAGGAAGACGCAGTCGCGCAGCAGCGGGCACTTCGACAGTCGGTATGCGTTGCGCGGCCCGTGAGTGAAGCGGAGGGTGTCACGATGGCGAACCTCATCCGCAAGTACGGCATGGATTTTAAGGCGATGTCGTTTGATCGTAAGCTCAACCCGTACCAGCTGAACCCACGGCAGCTGCAGCGGCAAGTGGTGAATTACCTCCGTCTGGAAAAGGCTGCCTTTCCAAAGGCCTTTGCAGAAGCGGAGGCGAAGGGTTGGCTCTCACTTGCGGAGTATGCCGATCCGAAAAATAGGCTGGGAAAGAGAGTGAGCCTTGGCGATGCATCCATAAGTAAATGAGCGAATAAATGCCTGCATATGCCGACAGAATTTCGTTTTCTGTCATGTGGTGTGTAGTGAAGCTGTTTTTGTTTTTGTTTATTGTTTTTCCCCCCATCATCCCTTCTTTTACTTGGGTCTATGTGCCAGATGCGTCTGGTGTGTGTTTGCCATCCTTTGGCCCCCACCCCGCCATATAAATGCTGGCGGTCTTCTTCTTCCCTTCTTCTTACGCGAAACTGGGGGAGACCATAAAAAATAAAGAAAAGAAGGGACTTCTCACTCTCTAGTTTGTTTACATTCTTTTTTTTTTTTTTCTTCCTTCGTTCAGAGAAGCAGGCGTTGATGTCCTTTCAACAAACGGGAACTGCTTTCGTGCAGCAGTACTATGAGTTTTTCTCAAGGAACCGTGCACAGCTCGCTGGCGTGTACCGCCCGAGTTCACTCATGACGTGGGTTGGAGAGCAGCTGCAAGGCGGCGACAGCATCATGGCTCGCTTTGCAACCCTTGGCTTCGACGCAGCACTGTTCAAAACGGAAGACATTGATTGCCACCCGTCTCTAAGTGGCGGTGTGCTGGTCGTTGTGAATGGTGAAGTTCTGCTGAAAGACGAGACGCATCCGCTCAAGTTCAATGATGTCTTTCATCTGGCGCAGGATGGAAGCCAGTGGTACATTTCTAATCAGATATTTCGTATTGTTGGGGGTGGTGGTCAGTAGATGCCTTAGAATGGAGAGGATGGATGATGCAATGGAGAATAGAAGACAAAAGAAACAAAAATATATACGTCTGTGTATATCTACCATTTGGTGGGAGAGAAGGGGGAATCAATGGGAGTTGAGGGAGCGGGGTTAGGGGTATGATATATGTCTGTCTGTCTGTCTGTGTGTTTCATTCTCTACTCTTCATCTTTTCTGATCATCACTTCACGACTCTTTCCCTCTTGTTGTTGTTTGTTGTTTTTGTTCGCTATTGTTCTCGTCCTCATTATTATTAATTATTATTATTATTATTATTGTTATGGTTGTTGTTCCAGGTCTTGATCTTGTTATTGGTGTTACCGCTACTACTATTAGTACTACTACTACTACTAATAATAATGATGATGATAGGGATCGCAATGGTGGTCGTAGTGATCATCATCTCCGTGGATGTGAGTCCATTCCCCTCGTGCTTTCTTTTCTCTCTCTATTTCTGTCTGCATTCATACATGTGTGCTCATACGTGTTTGGTAAAGTACACTGGCCGCCATGCAGACCCGTTTCTTTTTCTTCCACTGTTTTTTTTTTTTCTTTTTCCCATCTCATCTCTTCAGCAGCTCGCTGCCCCCCGTGTGTGTGTGCGTCTTTTCCCACTGCTAGTCGTGTGGCTGAGAAGAACACCGCGGCGGAAGCGAATATTCATACACGTTTACCGATATATATATATATATATATATATGGCATGCACAACGCCGGCCGAGGAAGAGAGAGTGGATGTGGATTCTGCGCATGAGACACCGTCCTGCGAGGGCGAGCGACGCCCCTGCCAGATCTTTTCGCCGGATCGTGCGTGGAGGGCACTTCTCAGTCGTGCCCGAACACCAACTCATCGCGACATCCCCAAAGTGGACCTGCATTGCCACCTTAATGGCAGCATAAGCGCCCCGCTACTTTCGCACATGGAGCGGCTGCAGGAACAGGCAGGCGGAGGTGAAAAGGCTAGGCTGAGGCCGATCTTCAGCGGTTGTACCCTTTCTGCGAAGGGTATTCTGGATGAATTTACAGAACCATCTGAACGCATGAAGCACTGCTTCTCGGTGTTTGATAATGTGTACAAGATCATGACCAACGCCGCATTCACTCGAATGGCAGTGCAAGATCTGCTGCTGCATTCCGCATCAGAGAATGTCTTTATCTTGGAGATACGCAGCTCCCTCCGTGACGGGCTCTACGAGACGCCAAGCGCTGCGGCACGTGATGTGGACGCTGGGCGCATTACCAAAAAGGTCTATCTTGAGACGGTGATTGCTACAGCAGAGCACCTCATGGACGGTGGTGTAGTCGACTTTGTAACGGGGGAGCTGCTCCCTGTGGGTTCTCCCGTTTCTTCTGGATGGTGGTCACACTTTCGTGAGTTGTATGGATCCCTCGCGGCGGAAGCAGGAGAGACGGTCGAGACGCTGTGGACACGCACCCGGGAGCACTTGATGCGTTACATGCATATTCGCCTTCTTGTGTCAATCAACAGGGGCCAGAGCGCTGAGGCAGCAATGGAGGCGGTAAAGCTCGCAAAGGAGTTGCAACGGGATCAGCTGAGGCGCTTCTTCGCCGCCCAACGTGTGGCATCCGCAGAAGCAGAAGAGTGTTGTGGTTGTCCTAAAAGTCATGAAGACGGTGGAGGTGGTGAGGGCAGAGATCCCCCGGCCACTCTGCGTCACGTCACACCATCACACTCGCTGCGGGACAAGATCCGGCGCACCTGCTGGGTAAGCGGTATCGATTTCTCTGGTTACTGCGGGAAGAATATGTTTTCCGACTTTCTACCGGCGCTAAGGGAAGTGCGGTGTACTGAGGTGTCGTCGTATTCCCCGCTCGGCATTACTCTGCATGCGGGGGAGAGGCCCGACGCGCAGGAGCTGGCTGCAATGATTGAGTTTAGACCTGAACGATGGGGTCACCTTACATTTACTGAACCGGTCAGTTTGGCTGCCATCATCGCGCGTCATGACCCGGTTGAGCTCTGTATCACCAGCAACATCATCACGGGCGGCTACACCGAAGTGTCGCACCACCACCTTGATGGGATCCTTGCGGCTCAGCAGCAGCAGCAGCGTGAAGAGGGGAAAGAAGTACCACAGGCGGTCTTTGAGATGGCTGAATGGGTGTCGGATGCGGATAATTTTTCAGCTGCAATGCAATGCCGTCTGCAACGACGTCTAGCTCGTTGGCAACGCCGACCCAAGGCAACCAGTGTTAAGGCGACGCGGCTTCCTAACGTTTCCTTTCACACGGATGATCGTGGTGTCTTTGGCACCTCCATGACGAATGAGTTGGAGCTGCTATTATTGCATCCAAGCATGGTGAACAGAGGGGGGAAGGATGCACTGGCTCTTAAGGCCGTGTTAGCGCTTGAGCGGCTTTCTCTGCCACATGTGTTTGAGATTCCCCTCGAGGTGGTATACTACTGCACATACCTGGAGAACGTAAATAAAAATGGTTGCGACAACGGTGGCAATATTGATTTGGCATACGTCACAGAGCAGGTGGAGGCGCTGGATGATGTGACACGTGAAAGGATGAGTTTTATCGAACTTTGTTGGCTTATGGAAGATTTTGATGCCATTCTCATGTAGGGATGTGGTGAAGGGATGAAACGAGAAGTTCTGAACGGTATGAGTATGAGGAAACGGAGGGAAAAGTGATGGCAATAAGGGTTTGTTATGTCCCGCCCCGTTTTTTGCCTCCATTGTGTTATTATTCTCATCACCATTCTTTATTCACTCAGTGTGGTTTTCACCTGTTATGGTGGTGGCTCCTCCTCTGAGTCTTCTCTTCTTTCTTGTGTGTCCCGCAACAACAAAAAGGGAGGGAAAGGTGAGCGACGTAAAGTGCACATTAATTAGTCTCGTTTCCGCTCACCTTTTGACTGGCGTGCGGTGCGAACGTATCCCTCCTGCCCTGCACGCATTAGGTCCAAGGAGATGGAACGACTGAAGAAGGTGTGGGCATGTGACCGTGTCTGCCAGTCAGTGAGTAGATTGTATTGTCATTATTACTGTTTCTTTTTTTTTTTTTGTGTGTGTGTGTAGCCTCAAAGAGGGTCTGTGTATGTGGTGGTGGTGGTGAAGATTAAATTTGATTGGAATAGGTCTTTGTTGTTATTGTTGCTGTTGTTTTTTTTTTTTTTCGGGGGGAGGGGTTCGGGTCTGTTGCTGAGTGGTTTAGGTTCTTCTTGCACCACATGCCGCTAAAGAAGAGGGCGAGGAGTGGCGATGGCAAGAGAAACACCAGCAAGCGGAGCACCCGGACGGCGACTCGTGTGGATGATGACGATGCGACGGCATCCGCGCAGGCTTCTGTGAAGATTTCCAAATGCCTGCGTGTGGAGGAAGAGGAAGACGTTGACGAGGACACCACACTTGAGCAGTTGGGTCGGCGGTTTTTTCACGCAAAGGCGGTTTCTTTTCATCCTCCACTCCCCGCCGCAGCAACTCTTGCGGCCGCTCCCGCAAAGCCCGTGTTTTCATTGCAAGTGCAAGGGGAAGATGCGGGGGTGAAGACAACAGCAGTGGCGGCTGCGGCTGCAACACCAGTGAAAGCAGAGGGGGGAGGTCCCTCTCTGAACCCGTCGGGAACCGGGGCGGCAATTCTACCAGTGACGGTGGCATCCCTTCACCGAGAGACAACAAGCCCAGCCAACCTGACGAGCAGTAGCGGTCTAGCGTACTCGGTTTTGTCTCCCATGAAAGGTGCTGAGGTATACGCTTCGTTTCGGGCGTCTGCATGCGGGCACATTTCCGTCGACGCTGATAGCATTGAAGAGGACAACGGCAGCATTAAGATTAGCCCCGTGTTGCACCGCCCCACGACGCTTGTGCGCATGGTGGCTGCCACGCAGCCCGTCATATCCCCGGCAACGCGGTGGATTTGTATTGATGATGATGATGACGACGATGGTGAAATAAAATTTTCCTCGTGCCAACCCTCTCCATCATGGCGGCCCTTGGAGGGAAGCATCGTACCCTGCCCCCCTGAAAACAAAGTGCTACAACAGCCACAGTCACAGCAATCGTTTCACCCACGCCGGGAGCCCATTGCCGAGGTGTTGCCGCCAACCTTCCGACCGCGCAAGGGGCCATTGCAGGCGAACAAACCCCCATCACGAGCTTTCAGTCCGTTGCTAAATGGCTGTGTTATTTATGACGATGACTTTACCTCTTCAGAGGACAATGAGGATTGGGCGAAGAATGGAAAGGATGAGAGTCACCAAAGCAAAGGGAATGACGCGTCGCCACCGCAATGTCAAGGTGGCTACCACCTGCCACTTTTCTCACCGAGCCACCTTCACACCACCATGTCGATGCGATCCTCGGCGCCTTTGCATATCACGGGCAAGGCCTTTATCGTGGATGATGACAATACCACCACTACCACTAGCCGCGGTGGTAGCAGTAGTAGTAGAACGAGTACAAATAAGAAAAGTCATGGTGCTCAGTTTATGGAAAAACAGGGGGAAGATGCTAAGCGTGAGATAAAAAAGAGCAAAAATACTGTTGATGGCTCCAAGAGCACGCGACCGGAATCGGAAAACCTCCAGCACTCTTTTGCAGTGACCCCTCTCCTTCTGCATGACGAGGAGACCTTGCTTGCTTCCATCGACACGGCTGTGGCTAGCCCAACGCGAAGTGTGCGGGATTTTCTTTTCCCTTCGCGGCGTCGTTCGTCGATGGATGGGGCCGACTCGTCTTCTTTGTTTATGGCGACGGCAACCAATTCTGCGAGGGCTGAGGCTGACGCACAAGCGCGGGGGGTGCGCGCGGTGGAGCAGCTGCGTCCGTTGTTCCCGAAGCGCCTCACGCGCAAGTCTTTTCTCAGCACCGCGGAGACTGTTGTATCAAAAACACATTGCCTTGAAGCGGGGGAATTCTGGCAGGCGTTTGATCACATCGAATACGTTGGTGAAGGCAGCTTCGGACTTGTGTGGCGATGTCGCACCCTTGACGGAGATCTTGTAGCGGTGAAATCGTGCCCCATCAGCCTTCATTCCCGTGGAAGTATTGACGATGCGTTCTCTGTGCTGCGTGAGATCGCTGTTATGCGTTTTTTGGGGGAGCACGAGGTGCCGTATGTTCTGCCCCTGCACAGTGCTTTCTTTGTGCAGAGCCGTGAGGCGCTTCCGCCGGATGTTGTCGCCGCTCTTGAGTGGAAGGCACGTCTTGCAAAGGCAGAGGAGGAAGAACGGTATCAGAAGCAGCAGCAGTTTGGTCGAAAAAGAAAGCAGGCAAATCAAAAGAGGGTGCGGAAGCGCGTGGAGGAGACCGAGTCTGAGACAAAAAGGGAGGAGGCGGTGGTGGTGGCAGCAGCAGCAGCATCAACGAAAACACCAGCAGTAGCAGTCTCTGCAGAAGAAATAGCAGAGCGCATGCGGAACGAGAAGATACGGCTCCCGCGCTTCCTGTCCATTTCCGTTGAGGACGCCATGGAGTGCGATGCGACGGCTTTTCTCGTGACAGAGCTGTGTGACGGTGACCTGGAAAGCATCGAGCGGCACGACGGCATTACGAAGGGTGTCGCCTTTTGTGTAGCGTCCGCACTTTCGGCAATCCATGAACTCGGTCTTGTGCACCTCGACCTTAAACCAAGCAACATTCTTTTTGCCTATGAAAACGGTCCCTCACACCAGCAGCGGCGTTTACGGCAGATGCAGCAGCAGCAGCAACAGAATTCGTTAATGATATGTGCAGCCGAAACGCCTTCCACATTGTCGCAAGAGCCGTCTGTGGAGGCAGCAGTTGCACGTGTGACAAACGTGTCAATGCCGAGTCCTGTAAAGTTTTATTTAAGTGATTTTGGTAATTGCCGTATTGTTGGCCCGGACATGGCAGATGAGGTGACTGGTGTCTTTGGAACGTTTGAGTACATGGACTGCAGGGCTCTTCGGGACAAGACCTGCAGTCGCGCTACAGACTGCTTCAGCCTTGGTGCAACGCTCTATGAATTGTTGTACTCAAGACGACTCTACGCGTCATGCAAGAACCCCAAGTGTACTTCGGACGAAGACCACACACGACATTGCTATGTGGAGGCGGCGATGCAGCCTGTAACGATGGCCCCAACGTCACCGTCAGCGGGCATCCTGCAGAAGGTTACGGCCGGGCTCCTCGCGCAGGATCAACGGGAACGATGGACGGCAGAGCGATGTCGGTCATTTTTCCTGATAAACGATGTTGCTGGTGCTGCAGCAGCAACATTACCTTGATAATTCAGCATGTACGTAAACTGCATGGTGATCACGCATGGAAAGAAATGCGAATCAAAACGAGGTGAAAAGGAGACAGGAGGAGGGAGAAGAGGTGAATGACAGCAGAAGTGGTGTGTACGTAGGGTGGATGACATAGAGAAACTGGAAAGAGCTGGAAGGAGAATGCATAAAAGACGTCTGCATTTCCTTCTCTCTCGATATACATATATTTACTGTGATGTATTATTGTGGGCATGCCATAAGTGTAAAGTCTTGTTGTAGCCGTGCGTTTGTGGTTTTTGCTTGTGCTGCTGTTATGGTTGGTAGTTGCTGTTTCTTTTTTTTTTTTTTTTCTCCTCATCCCTCTTTTTGGTTTGTTTCTGCGTGTCAGTGTACCTGTTTCGTTGGTTTGTTTTTCTTCCCGTCCATGTACCTACGCGACCTGGTGAACCAACTAGCCGGTGTGGGTGGAAAATACAGAGGGGAGTCTGAAGGCAACAGCAACGCTGCGGAACGGGGGATGAATTTGTTTTATTTTATCTCCTCCTCCTCCTCCTCCAGGGCTCTTGTCACTTTTTTTTTTTTTCTGCTTCTTTTCGATCGAATCGACCGCCTATGATCTCAGCACAGCAGCGTTACTTCTCTCAATCTCGCTGCGTTTTTGTGTATATCTTGCTTCTTTGCTTTTCTCCGTGTGCCGTCTGTCACGGCCTGTAGTCGATATTGTTGCTGTTTTTATCGCGCTCTGTCGCATCGCTCACGGGGTGCTGACGTCGCTGTGTTTCGAGACCCCCAGGCACACACGCACAGGAAGATATTGTATTATATTTATTAGAAGAGGGAGTCACGGTACGAAAGGACACATGCGATTTGTGCAGTGCATCGTACATGCGGCGGCAACATCGTCGTCACCGCCGCTTCGGCGACACGTCTGCCACGCTACGCACTGTCTTCTGAAGAGCGATGGTGGCGGTAGCCGTAGGAGTTCTGGTGCTGCTGTTCACTCCATGACCAGTCCGACGCCACCCCCGCGCCCGGCGCCTACGACACCTGCTGCTACTCCCGGCGGTGTGCAGTACAGCAGCGTGCGGCAGGAGGCGATGGACGCGGGGGAGGAACGGCGGCGCACGCAGCAGCGCGCGACAGACGAGGAACGGCGTGGTGAGGAGCCACCGTCACGTCATTCCACGTCTGAAGCGGAGCGCTGGTGGCCGGAGGAAAACCAGAACTGGTCGGGTCGCATGTTCGCGTCGTCGTTTGACAAGAACAAGAAGAAACTTGACGGTATGTTTGTGCCGGAGCTGAAGGAGGTGCACAGCCCCACGAAGCCACTTGAGCTGAGTTACGCGGGGGATAACTTCTTCATCAATCCGGACTTTCACATGGCCGATGAGGTCTTTGATGAGACCCGCCGCTTTGTCCCACCACCGAGCTTTGATCCCTCCATTGACGAGATTGACGACGAGGGTTTCGTAGATGGGCAGGTTATGCACGACATTCAAAAGGCACTGGACGATGACAAGAAGCGGTTGGAGGCGTTCGGAAACCCGCTGCTTGTGGAGGACCAGGTGGATTACCTTCTTCAGCCACAGCGCGAAGGGCAGGAGAACCTGCAGCAGCGGCAGGAGTTCAACGGCTTTGTGCACTGGGGTCTCCTTCACGGCGCCCACATGATTGTCGAGGAGAACCAAGACTACAAGAAGGCCCATGAGTTTGTGAACCGTTACATGCGCGATATTGACTTATTTCAAAAGTGGCTGGAACACCCCAAAGTGCGGGCACATGTTCAGCGAAAGTTCGGCATAGACATGCACGCCAAGTTTGATAAGCTCATGGCGCTCGTCATGTCGATGTACACGCGATCAAAAATTCAAGTGTACGAAGATGATCCTGCAGGAGCTCTCAAGTCGTTGACGGCTTGCATGAGTTTCATCAGCGAGGGCGGGGACCTGAAAACGGAGCGGCATCGCAAGGCGATTGGTGCGGTTCTCGCAGCGCGTGGTATGGTGTACTGCAAGCTCAAATCGTATGAACGTGCCGATGATGATCTGACGCGCGCTCTTTCATTTGTGAACCAAAAGCGATGCGCGACACTGTTTCAACTGCGCGCGGAGGCACGCGAGGCTCTGGGTCGCATTGAAGACGCACGGCTGGACGAAGAGCGTGCGGCAGAGATTTGGGAGAATGCGGAGGTGATCACACCTGGCATGGAGGGAAAGCCGTACAAACTGGTGGTGTAGCATCAGGAGGCGTAATGCATGCGTGTGATGGGCGACTGGCTCTGATATCTGTCATGTGTGCGTCTCTCCGCATACAAACGGTTCGTTACCTGTAATTTTTGCGGGGCCGCATGTGCACACACACACGCACATACCGGCATGTGGTAAATCCCCCATTCATGGTGTTGCTCTCTTTTCAGCTTTACATCTTCTCCCCCCCCCCCCTTCCCTCCCACAATGGTGTCCTGCGATTCAAAACACACACTCACTCACTTTCTCTCAAACAAAACCATGAACGGAAGGAAGGAAAAAAAAACGAAATAGCGGCGCTGCCGCAGTGGGGACCGGGGCAGCATAAGGGGAAAGGGCGGGGCTAGGTGGACTCGCTCTGTTCGTTTCATTCCTGCCGCACGGGCACCCTTGACACGCTGAACGTGTCTAAGAAGGCGAGGCGCATACACATACTTTAAGACACGCGCGTAAGCACGTGGAAAACCACAGGGCTGAAACCCCAGAAAAGGTGGTGTGAGGTAAACGGAGGGCAAGATATTATATATACATATATATATAATATATATAAACCAGGTGAGTAAGAGGAAGCAAAACAGCAGCTAAAAAAAAAAAAAGACGCTCAATGATGCGGCGTTGCATTGCTGCGTCAGCACACGTATTGACTGAACTGTATGCTGCGAAGATCGGCAGACGGAAAGTGTACAATTCCGGGCGCCCACGGCAGCTAGCGTATCTCCCTCCGGGCACTCACGCGCTGCGACTGCCGTGGTTTCACGAGACAGTTTCGACGATAGAAGAGTCACAAATAACGGCCTCGTGTGACATCGCACCTGCTTGCGTAACTGAGGCGTCGACAACGACCGCGTCAGCATCAGGAGAATCAGGAGCAACTTCTTTTTCCTCCGACGATGCGACGACGATGATGACGGCAATGATGATGATGCCATCCTCGGCCGAAGTTTCGGATCTGGATTCAATCCTCGGAAGTGGTGCTGTTTCTGCTCCTGCTGTCCCGACCGCGGTGCGGGGGTTGACAGAAGGAGGAGGAGGGGGCATGCTCCAAAGTACCGCGGCGCAGGGTGGTCCCCTGCGCGCTACGGCGGCGTGCCGAATGCCAGCGCTTGCAGGGCCGACGTTAGACACACGTATTGGAGATATTGTCAAGGTTGATGAGTTGCTCGTAACGGAGATGCTACCGGATGTAGTACGGCTTCTTATAGATCCCCATGCGGAGGGTGTGGAGAACGTCTCCCTCAGTGATTTTGCGGCGATGCAGCCGCGGCGGCAGCTCGCAGCGCTGAGTGGCAAAAAGCAGTGGCATGAGTGGCTGTTGGAGAGCACTCACTACAAGCAGGTTGCACGGCTCGCGTTGGAGTCTCCACACTATGACCTGCAGGCGTTGCGGCAGGTTGGCATCACGACGCTTTATCAGTGGGCTGAGCAGCCCGATCTCGTGAATGTCTCCTCATACACCCGAAGTCTCTTGGATGCTGCTGTGGAGAAAAGCGTCGAGGCGTATGTGATGGAAGTGATAAAAGTAGTGAACACGAGCAACGCATTGTTAGATACATTGGTGTCGTGGGCGGCGGATGCAGTGGGGAAGTTTGTCCTGGATACACTGCAGATCACTGTAGAGCAAGCAGCCACTCAGCGCGAGAGTAGTGGTGTAGTCGGTGGAGCGACGAACGGAACGAATGCGGATCATGCCATGATTTTTGGAATGGAAACTGAAACGCCATCCATGAGGCCAGGACACGTCTGTACCCTGGAGCATTATTACCGCCTCGCAAAAAAGGTGTTGATAAGTGTGCGCAAGGAGTATATGGCTCAGCGGATGATGGGCCAGGGGAGTTCTGGGGCGGCGAAGCCGCAGCTTGATAGCCAAGCTGAGGCAGAGATCCGTGAGAAGGCGTATGCCACTCTCAGCGATGCCATCCTGAGGGTTTTGGAGTCGCAGATGGTGAACATGCCTAAAGAGTTGCACTCTCTGCGCGACTATGGGTTTCTCGCCCTGGAGCGCCTCCCCGGGCTGCTGCGTCAGGCGGCGTCGGCGCTTCAACTGCAAAGCATCCCAGTGCGGTACTTTGTGTTTCATAGCACAGAGGGACGGGAGGCAGGCGGGCTGGAGGCCGATGGATTTCCATTTGGCATTTTCACCGATGTGCAGGGGTCGGGTGCAAACAACCTCAGCGTCAACAACAACAACAATACCGGCAGTGGAAACACTGGAGATACCACCACCACGACATCAACGTTAAATGTGGCAGCGCCGACGCTGGCGAGTGGGGTTTTTCTCGCTGGCATGGCTAACTACAATGTCACACTTGGTGAGTGGACCGGATATCCGGAGTTCCCATCCTCCTCGTCGTCGTCAACAGCAGCGGCGGCGGCGGCGGGGGAACGGACGACAGACGCGGTACAGACCGAGTACTTTTCCATACTACACCGTCTAAAACGCCACACCACACGTGTCGCGCGCACCACGCTTTTTGAGACTATTAAGGGTGCTGATGAGTTCCGCAACGGATTCAACGCGGCTGAGGCGCTGGGACTGCAGCAACTTTTTGGGACGGCCAAGCTTGTGGAGGACCGCCTGGCGTCCGTTCTGAACTGCCATGCAACCTCCTCCTCCACTTCAAAACCACTGCATTTTGTCGAGGCAGGTCACTCATGTGGAAAGACTTCCGTGCTGGAGAGGCTTTCTAAACGCATGAAGGAGAGTGGGAAGAACGCGGTGATTGTGCGCTATAGCGGTGCCGCAACGCCATTTGTGCCTGGATTAGATGACCACCCTATCGCATTTTCCGCGCGCCTCTGGTTCCGTGTCGCGCTTGCATCATGTCCGTACCTCGTGCGCACGGAGGAGCTCTTCACACGGGCGCCGAAGTCTGTCATGTGGTGGGGAAACCGCCTCAATTGGTCATGGGAACTCTACCAGAAACATGTACGTCTTTTTGGACAACGTGAAGGCGGACCATCGTTGCTTCACGCGGTTCTCGTTGATGATGTGGACCGTGTGTTGGATGCCATGGAGCATCAGTTTGCCTCTTCGTTTCACGCAGGATCCGGTGTATTAAATGGTGCGTCAGGTATTTCTCCAGTCTCATCTCTCCTGGTAGATGCGGCAGCCTCAACGGAAACAACAACAACAACAATGAAGATGAAAAAAATGGCAACGGCAGCTCAAAACAACAACCTCGGTCATAACGTTAATCATAACCGACAACAAACGGGAGAAACGTCGCCTTTGACGCATCTCAAGTATCACATACCATGCCACTTAGATATGGTGGAAGCGGCCTTGGCTAGAATGACTGTTGCCGTTGGGCAGCTGAACATGGTGTTCACTGGTCACCGTGTAAGTAGAGTTCTCCTCGCTCATGCTGATGCCCCCATTCGTCGCTACTTTATACCTCTGGAAAATGGTATTGGATTGCAACAGCGGCTTCGTGTGTTGCCATTGGTATCGGCATTGTATGCACTACATCAGCGTTCTCGTCTAGAGTTCTCAGGGCTTATGTATGAGATACTCAAAAACTGCCCTGGGCTTCTTGGTTACACACTCGATGTGTTCTGGTCAGGACGAGCCGCTCTGATGGACCTTCGTGGTGGTGCTCCTCGACTAATGCAATGGAGCGGGACCCACCCGCTGTTACGCAGTTACGTCCCAAATGAACTTTTCGCTGAACTTGCACAACGTAATTACCTGCTGCAAAACCTGCCAGAAGCTCGTTTGCGGCTTGTGGAGTTGCTGCAACGGCAGCTGAGCAATCCAACCGGGTATCTTACTACGGGAGTAGACACAACGGTGCAAGATGAGCGGGATGGTCTCATTGTTCCCCACAACCACACCACCTCTCAGGTGCACCCGTTCGCTCTCTTCACTATATTCACGCATCAGGACCCACTAGAGTCGCCACGAGAAGTAGTGATAGTACGCGCTTGGGGTGAGGTATGGGCTGAGTACTGTGCTGTTGTGAGCACAATGGGCACCACGAATGAGCGAAAGCGTGACGCACTGCGTGTACTGCTTCATGGAGCACTACTGCTTCGTGCTGTGGCTGTATCAGGGGCTCAAATGGACCTAAATCTTAAGATCCCACCGTATGGGTTCCCATTGCTTGCCTCGGCGACGCGAGCAAAACAAAAAGGAAGTGCAGAACCCGTGGTGGTGAAAGCGACGGTAGACACTGTGCGAAAGGCAGTAGCTGCATACAAGACCTTCTTTGCGCACACGGAGCAATCACATTTTCCGTTCCGTCCCACTCTCGGGCTGAACGGTGGTTGCGATGTCGTCTCCATCGCTGGGACAACGCTGGCACTCTACGATCTCGTGACAACACCCGAGGCGCTTCGAAACATTAGCTACCGGTTTGCAGAGGCGCTTCTTGGAGTACTACACTGCTTGGATAAGAATGTCCTACCGCAGAACAGGATTCGTCAAATTCACTACGTTAGTGTAGTGTCGATTGACCAGGCATCCTCAACGACGCCAGGAAGAAGCGGAACTGGCGGAGGGGGAATCAGTTGTAGCACTAACAACATGACTCTGGTGTCCGATGACGTCTTCGCTACCCCACCCACACCTGTGGTGCCGTACTTTTTGGACCTCTCTGCAGTGTTTGAGGATGATGTCATTGACCGACTGCGGGTGCTGCAAGAGACATTAGGTATTAGTAAGGAGTTTCGAACGTTGAATGATCTTCTTGACGAGCTTGAGAGTGTCCACCGTGTGTACGTTCACCAGGACGTGGTGGCTTCAAAGGAGGAACTCGAGTCGCTCTTCTCCACGACGCTCATGCAACTGGTGCCAGACGCGACTGTGCTTCCCCCCTACACGGCAGAGGTCGTCTCACCAGACACGCTTCTGATGGATCTTCTTGATGATGATGAGGGAGAGGCTCTGTGTGGTGCGGAAGTAGAGGAGGTGCGCCGCGACGCATTCTTGGCAAGGGAGGTGTCAACCCCCGACTCCTTCGCGGATGCTGAACACGTGCATGAAACAGCGGAGCTTCTGGAGGCGCTGCTGAACGATGCCCTCTCTTCTCCAGAGCAGCAGAGAGCAGAGGAGAGAGTCACAAATGAAACCACGCAGGCAGCACTTCTCACAGACATTGCAACAGAGGACGCTATCAACAATAACATTCCCATCTCGGGCCCCTTGGCCGCAGTTGCGGCTCAGGAAGATGCCTTGGCATGGCTACATGATATCGTCACACCCTCAACGGGAATAGGGAGTGTTGGGCAACAGAGTGGTACTATGAGTGATGTAACTGTCACCACGGCTCTCTCTGGTATCCCGTCTCGGGCCACTGGGATGGGCAGCGCTTTCGTCTCGCTAAGTCGTGATGAGGACGTTGATGGCAGTGTCGAACAGGAAGAAGAAGAAGAAGAAGAAGAAGAGGAGGAGGAGAGGGTGGTGCATGAAGAGACGGTTAGCAACAAAAGGTCTGTTAGCAGTGGTAATAAAAGGCGGCAGCAAGCGTCCAAGCATCACCTGAAGGAGCAGCCGAGTAAAGCAAATAAGAAGAGTAAGTCGCATACGCCTTTGCCCGCAACTCGAAAAAAAGCAGTCTCATCTACTGCTGCTGCACAACTGAAGCAAAAGATGTCAAAGAGTAAGAAGAATGCTAGGAAGCTCTTCTCACCCGCTTCTAGAGTAGCAGCGGGTAAGAAGAGCAGGCGAAGATAGTTCTCTTTGTGTCTCCATATTCTCTGCACGGACCAGGTATTCCTGTAAAGCGATGGGTAACCCAAGAGCAAGATTGTGATGCTGCTACTTGTGTTGGCAGTGGAGGATCCACATGATAATGAGTCTGCGGAACTTTTGCATCTCAATCAGATGGGCAGCGTGTATAGAGTGGTGTGTGTGTGTGTGTGTGTGTGCTGCAATGAGTGTATTTCCACTGCGCGTCGCCCTGCTTCTTTTTGTTCATACATACGCACCATGTTTTTTTTTTTTCGCTCCCTGTATGCATCTTGCGGGGACAAGGAGGGTTAGAGGGCGTGCATGTCCTGATTTCATTCTCCCTTAGTGTGTGTCTGCGTAATATATATATAGATATATATATACCGAGAGTGGGGGTAGGAAGCGGATATATACTGATGTTAATGTAATCGCCCTTGTTTTCACCCTCATGTGGGAAGGGGTGTGAAAAGGATCCATGCATGCCTGAATGAATGGATGGATGTGGCAGCGAGGGTGTTCATTTATGTGGATATCTCTCTGTGTGAGATAGAGTTTGTGATAGATAAAGAAGGGAGGGGACTACACGGAAGCTGGCGTGAAGCATTAGCATAGAGTTATGGTTACTTTTTTTTTTGTTGTTTGTAATGCAAAGGAGGTGAGACTCGTCGTTTTATGTCCTTTTTCTGCCTGGGTGTCGTTTGTAGTGGCGCTCTGCACACCGTTCGTCGCGTTCTCTTTCCCCCAACCCAACCCCTTTTCTTCTTCTTCTTTAGCGTTGCGCCTGCCCCCGTTTTTTTTTTTTTTTTCTCTCATCCCCTTCCCCCATCTCCCTCCCTCTGCGTTGAAACAAGCGCCTCCCTCTCCCCATCTTGCTGTTTGGTTCACCATCATACCGTAGGCAGGGAAAGGGAATCCCCGCATGTCGACACCCTTAAAACCGCGTAGTGTGCACCACCACCACCACCAGCAGCAGCAGCAGCAGCAGCGGTGGCATGAGAACATGCGATTATGTGACCGTTTAAGCAATACAAACGACACGGTGCGGAATCAAAGGCTTGTGTCACATGTGGTGCTGCGGTGCCGCCCTCTGACCACCGAAGAGTGGCGTGTGTGCATCGTCGAGTCGTCTCCATCATCTTCTGCATTGCCATACGGGAAGGTCGCCCTGACGTATCCTGTGGCAGTTCATAAGGTAGTCTCGCCGTCAAGTGTTGATGGTGAAAAAAAGGGTGTCGATGTCTCCGTAACCAGTTTCGAAACCAATGGCAAGCCGCATATGCATGTGTTCTCAGGAGTCTTCGACACTGTGTTTCTGCCACAAGTAGTGCAGTGCCTTGCGCGACTACGCCACAAGTGGAAGGCGCCGACTTCTGGTCCCACTGTCTCCTCCCCACTAGCGGGAGTGGATGATAATAATAATGATAGGCACTGTTACAACACACTTCTCGACCCGAGCACCGTGTCGGGGCCTGACGCAATTGTGGTAATGCAAACCCTTCAGGGAGTCGTAATGCAGAGCACCACCTCTTCCACGAAATGGACTCAGTCGAAGTGTGAGGCAATGCCGTTGTTTGGCTTGGGTAAAGGAGGGGATGTGGTGAATGGAGAAGAGGAGGAAGATAGGGAAGACGAAGTGCTGCAGCGGTACGTAGAGCAGCTGAATATACTTGACCCACTCTGCTCACCAAAACATGTAAGGGGTGGCGAAATAAAACAAGGGCTGCGGTGGCAGCGAAGTGGGCGCGTTGAAGAGGTGACGGCCGCTGACATTCTTCACAGACCTATGGAGGACAGCAGTGATGCCCCAATTGTGCCGTTGTTGTTGAATGGACACCATGTGGCGGTGGTTGCTTACGGGCCCCCACAGAGTGGGAAGACACACACCCTGTTTGGCACCCCGCACTCAACCCCTGGCACGTATTGTGCGTCCGAAAGTGGTGTGGGAATTTCATCTCTCGCGCACATGTACACGCCCGGGTTGATAACACATGTTGTGCGACACCTCGAAAACCGTATTGGACGACACCGACGCCGTCAGAAGCGGCAAAGTGAAAAAAATGTCAGTGGTTCCCTGGAAATGAGTGTGGATTTGGGCAATTGTAATCCTGATGATGTTCTGGCGCGTGTGGCGCTGGTAGCCTTCCATGAAGAATTGCCTGAGGTGTCACACGCCGGCGTTGTCCCATGGGTGTCTGTGTACGACCTGTGGAATCCCATGTCCTTTGCTGAAGGTCGACGTACTGTGCGTCTCAGTCGACCGTCACCGCCACCACCAACTGCCGCTGCTACTGCTACTACTGGAAACAGAGGAAGAGGACCTGATGGTGAGGGTAGCAACAGCAATAATAAGAACGCAACACTGGGTAATAAAGGCTGCCAGCAAACACCCCCGCTGACAGTGGAAGATGCTGTTTGGTTTGTCGTGCAGACGGAGGATGAAATGACGCTGCAGATGCAGCGGGGCATGCAACACCTTGCACTGCTTCGTAAGGGGCTTGTTGCTTCAAGTGTCGACACACCTCTGCATGTTGCGCTACTTCTGCGCACGGCTGTGCCAAACAAAATGGCGTTGCGTGCCCTGCATGGTCTTTCCCCTTCCAAGGCAACAACCGTATTGCCCCCGTTTGCGTTTTACGCTGAGGGCATATTTATTGAACTTCAATGGACTCCTCATGTTGCAAACGGTAATGCTTTCTGTGATGGGTTATGTTTAGCCCCGACAGGGGTGGCGACAGCAGGATCATCCGTCCCTCGTGTATCGAGTACCCTTTCGCTGCTACTGCAAACGGTGCATGACGGGAATGCGAAGCTTTTTCTTATTGCAACGGTTCATGCTTCCCTGCTTCACGCCCCGTACACCATGGATGCGCTACGCGTGGCAGCACTGTGTAAACAGTTGTGTCCCCAGCCGCAGCAGTCGTCTTTCGCAGGTGTGCCTGACCCCTCCGTAGTCTGGTGTTCCGATGTGAACGAGATGGACGAAGGCTCAGGAGCGAGAAATATTCGAGACCACATATCCAACACCTTGCACGTGGAGACGACACATGTGGCACGGTTGAGCAATAAGGAACACCGCGAAGGTGAGGTGTCGAGTGAGGAAATGATGAGAAACGGCTTCAACACGGACCAAAGCTGCACACTAGGGGCTCTGCAGCCTTCTCTGGAGCTGCATGACGAGCGAGAGATGGACAGGGGATGGAAGAAAGAGGGGTTGGTGCGTCCAACATTGGGTGATTACGAACGGTTTATTTACCCGAATGATTTGGGTGGAGTTCAGCGTCTGTTGGAAAGCATTGGTTGGGGTCGTTCGCACCTGCTTCGACCGGCTACGTCCGCGCAACTTGTCGTGAGTGCCCTTATCGATGCGCCGCTCTATGGCAGCCGCTACGACAAGAATAGTGAAGATGATGATAGTAATAACAAGAATGGAAGTAGTAAAACCAACAACAACCGTATCAGCATAGGTGCACACGACAGGGTCAGGGGCAATGAGAATACTGGTTTTGACTCCGCCCGTCTATCACCTCTTCCGTCATCGTCGTCGTATGCGATTTTATGCATGCAGGATCTTTCCCTGGATTGTGACCTTCGCCGATTTTTTGCCCATCCAGAAGAACGATGTACGCGGGTGCCCGCCGAACGCCTTGCACTCTGTCACAAGCGCATAGTACTGTTGGAACTTTTAAACTTTCTTGCCGAGGTCCAGCGGTCACGGATATGGAAGCCTGATGGCCCAACAGTCCTGTCGCACGTGCAGGACTACAAGAACCTCATGCGCGGGAATGGCCCTACCTTTTGCGAGGCAATCGATCAGCGCATGTTAAAGATGGGCGAAGAGATGGAGGAGAAAGAGAGGGGGGAAGTGGTGATGGGAGTACAATTTCAGACTGTACACACGCTAAGTGGATTCTCTCACCTCCAAAGACTGAAGCGGGCGAAGGTGGACGTGCTTTCTGGCGAAAAGACTACGGCATTCGTAGCGACCACTGTTGCAATCCGTGGGCATTTTGTGTTTTACTTTGATGGGGTGGACAGACCGCGTCTTGGTGACAAGGCGAAAGGTGGGTGTTATCTGCTTGGAGCGACCATCGTGGCAATCACCCGGCGTATGTTGGAGAATCGGCAGATCCCTCCTCTAGGGTCTGCCTCAGTGCGCTTCGAGGGCGAGGAAGGAGGCAAGAGAGAGAGTGACACATGTGATGATGGCAACATGAAGTACTTTGTTAACATCATCCCTTCTGTGAGGCGTAGTTATAACATGAACCACCTGTTTGACACACAGGAAAATCATCTGCTTCTTGGATTCCGCAGCAAGAATCTATGGAAAAGATGGAGGTCGTGGTTGATTTTTGCGTCGCTACCCTTTCCTTCATCTCGTCTACAGCGCCATTTTGGACTAAAATGCATTGAGGAGGCTGCTATTTCGTCTTTTAATGAACTGCATCTTTCACGTCTGCGTCGAAAAGAGAAGAAGGCAGGGTGTCCCATACACCCTGTGGTGCCTTGGAATGACAAGTGTTTTCAAGACACCGGGCGTCCGCTTCCGCTAACAAGATGCGAGCTATGTTGTGTCATAACTGTGCTGGAGAAGATGGTGCTGCATCACACCTATGCGCAAGTGGTGGCTGCTGCAATGGGTGCGGTGGAAAGAAAACGAAACAGAGGAGTGTGCCTACCTTCAACCCCAAAAGCCAAGGGGTATCGACAGTCGGCACGGCCAATCGCATCATTTGAAGAAGTTGCTGGCCTCCCACTACGGTACCTGCGTCGCTGGTACAAGCGAGAGTCCGCGGACTTTAATGCCGGTCTGCGGCGTGCCGTAGATCTACTCTTTGATGTCGATACAAGAGTCTCTGCTTCATTAACAGGTGCGTCTAGCTGCAATAACAGGAGGAAAAAGGCAAACGAAAAGATGCACCTCAGCCCACCCGCTACGGGTGGTGGTGCCTCGTCCACTGCTTCCCACAATCGCTATCAACCACTGCTGCATGCGGCCGACGCTGGTGCCCTTGCAATGCCATCAGTTGTGTTGCCGCTGGCGGCAGTCCCGTTTGCCACTCAGCTGCGGACCTCGTTCGTTACTCGCGTGTGCTGGAGAGGCGCTGCTGGGATCGTCAAGGAAATGGATGGCGCATCATCATTGCGAAGGCAAAAAAGGGCAACAAGTTCCACCTGGGATGAAGAGCTGGCCGATTTCGATGACGCCAAGGACAACCCCCGACACCAGGCAGACGTCCCAACGAGCTACCGAATGCCGTTTCGTCACTCCAACCTTCTTGATATTGACCGCATTAATGAACATCGGTATGCGTCGCATGTATGGATGATTGATCACTTTGAGGGCACTATCGCGTGCACGACGAGTGCTCCGAGGGAAGAAGATCCGCACCTGCGCCACAGTGGCTACATACGTTCTGTCGTGTACAAGAGTCATGAGTTGTTGCATGTGGGACGATGTGACTCCTTTACTGGAGACAAGGATAGAGAGGGAGAGGGAGAGAGTCGTGTAACTCATGCGTTTACGCAGTCGTCGTTGGCATGCTTGTATGGTGTTGTTCTTCTTTTCTACCGCGGTCATCACATCATTTATAATGAATACTTTGATGAGCTGCAGGAGCGGGAGCGCTTCATGGAGTGCGTCTCTGTTCTGCGCCCCACGATACGAACTTTCGCTCCCATCTTTACGACTACTTTGTTGATGCACGATGAGTCCTTTGATAATGATGTCATGCTTAAAAGCGCGATTAGCGGTGGCATCAATCTCCGTACTGTGATGGCCACTGCCCCCTTAGCTTGCGTCTCCCGCTTTTGGTCGGCGATTCTGCAGCATATGCGGCAGGATGGCGTCATGAGAGAAGACCCTGTTGCACAGCGGCAGGGTCGTCACCGTCACCGACGCGAGAAGTCGTTCAACCTGAAAGTTGATGCGACACGCCTGAACAGCAGTGAGTACAAGGCCAAGAAGGTACGGGGTCTCACTCCGTTCGCCATGGGAGGAGATGCTCTGCGGGAGAAGGAGCACTATAGGTGGAAATCGTGCTCACAGGAGAGAATCGCGCGCAATGATATTGTCTCATTTGACCCCTTCCTTGCTGATGCACAACGGCAGCTGCCTGAAGAAAAAGAAGAGGAGGAAGAAACGATTTCTGTCAAACTGGAGGGTGTGTGCGGGCTGCAGATTAGTGAGGAGGCGACGATGCCACTTACCTTGTGGACTGGCACAGTGAACCTGGATGGTCTTCCAATGGAAAACCCCGAATCTCTACGCAAGTGGCTTGATCTCTTGGCCCCTCACTGGCGCATGGCGTGCGTATCTGTCGAAAGAGAAGACACGCTGTGGTGTGAAAATGATGAGATGAACGATGATGATGATGATGATGAGGAGGAGGAGGAGGAGAGTGTCACGGAGTTTTCCTCGGGCCCGGCGGCGCCCGCTGCAACGACAAAGGGGAATCAGGCGAGGTTGCCATACGATATGATCGCCCTCACCGCACAGGAAGTCTCCTTTCACCGCACACCGGCGCGCTTTATTGCCTTTGTCGAGTCGTGGTTTCAGCAGCAGGGCTACGTCCCCATCACCACCGCCGCACTGAACACCGCAGTTGTGCTCTTCCTTTTCGCACGCCGGTGTGTGGCGTGCTTATGTGCTGCAGTGCGACTCAAAAAAATACCCCTGAGCTTCACAGCGTTGCACGGTGAGCGTGGTGCAGTGGTAGTAACGGTTGACGTTGGTCAGTCACCCATCTGTTTTGTTGCTCTCTATCTTCACACTCTAGCGTCTCACACGACACTGGAGCCGCTTGCGTTGGCGACGCACTGTGCATTGATTCAGGAGGTGCTCGCTCAGATCCCGGGTGGGACTCGCGGCTGCTTCCTACAGCCAGCGCCACTTCACAAGGGGAATTTAATGGCGAATAACACAACGTGGCAGCCACCTTCGCCCCACACACCAGAGTTGGTCTCCATACGAAATCAAACTAACACGGTGGATGGGATGGAATATTACGACTTTGTGTTTCTGATGGGGTATTGGGGCATGCCGCTGCTGCTGTCACCCACTCGGATCGAAAAACAGCAGCAGCAGCAGCAGAAAGGAGGTGATGATGGGGCGTCACAAGCTATTGTTGAGCTCGCCGAACGCCTGCGAATGGCTTTCGCTGAAATCAGGAAGGGGGAAGAAAAGGAAGACGACGCGAAAAACAAAGACGATGATGTTGTTGATGATGATTGCGAAAGCGCCCAGGTGATAGGAGAAGCAAGCGGCGCCAGGAAAGAGTGTGGTGGCTTGCCTCGCATAGTGAGCGAGCTGCTTCAGGGCCATGACATGCTGACGGTACTTCGTGATGCCTCTTTGTTGCTCTCACGCAGCTGCGGTGTGCTGGAGGCGATGCCACAATTTCTTCCCACGTCCAGTGTGGTGCCTGGGACAACACGGTACGATCTGCAATTTTTTCCCAGCGCTGCAGAGGTGAGGGAAGATGTGGGAAGTGGGGCAGTGGATGGATTTTTTCTCGCCTACCCATCCCGCATTCTCTACAAGCATAGGATCAGTTGCGACATGTGTGACTGGCAGGCCACGCCGCGGGTGTATGGCAGTGTTATGCCGATCCTTCCGCCCTGTGATTCGTACAGCGACCTTGCAGCTCGCTACCATCGCAAGATGCAGAAGAAAATGTGGAAGCACCATGCAGCAATGGGAGAGTTGAAAGAAGTTCTCTTGTCGAAGCATCTGCCCGTGTCCGCCACGTTCACGGTGCGTGTGCTGCGCCCATGTCTCGGTGGAACGTTCTGGGGACGTGAGGAAGCGTTGCAGCCCGGTTTCGCGCAGTCATGGCTCCTACGTCTTCTCCGTCTTGCGGTGCAGCTGCCAGTGCAGGTTGGAGCTGCAGCAAACGAGAAGAGTGCAACGTTGACAGGGAAACGATACCTCGCCTTCTCCGTGCAGCTCGTACCCCTGCTTTCCCGCCCTGTGCTAATTTTGGCGCGGAAAGAGAGGGAACTGACAGGGGCAACCGCCGTTCTGCTTCACCGGCAGACGAGGCGAGTTGTGGGTGGGCTGGCGCCGCACACGTCGCCCGAGCTCTCCATGGAGTGCCTTCTGGACGACTACAGCATCGATCCGATTCCCTCACTCCTACCGTCAACACCGACACGATCGCCTCCTCCTACTGCTACTGCTTGCATGCCGTCACCATCTGTGCCTGCGTTGGCGGACATTATGCTTCTACCACACCATGCCGTCGTTCTGGCTCACGCCAAGATGCTTTTTTCTGTCTTTGACTTTAGCGATGATGAAACAACAGCCCGTCTCGTAGGTTCTGCAACACTTCCGCTTGTTGACATCATGCATGCCACTGTGCAGCACGCCACCACCGTTGGTGGCACAAGCCGCTGGGAGAATGGCGCGAAGTGGAAAACAAATAACTCGTGTCCAGCAGCAGCGCAAGACGTGGAGCTTCCGCCGTTGGACATTCCCCTCCATCGCTGCGGTTGCTGTGTGGGCACGATGGCGGTTGTTTGCTCCCCGCTCACATGCGCCGCAGCTACTCCAGACAATGATCTCTTGTGATATGAAGGTTTTCTTCTCTTCCCTCATTTCATAAATCGGACCGCAGACACATAAACAGGCATATATGTCTGTGTATGTCTATGAATATACATTTCCTTTCTTTTACCGTTGTTTCCCCATTACCCCCTCCCCACTTAACCGCCACTTTGTTCAAGCTCTATTACTTGCTGTCGGATAAAGGGGATGGAAGAGGGGGAATGACGTATGGTATCGTCTCTTACTTTCTCTCTCTCTCTCACTCACTCCAGCTGTCTTATAGTAGACAGGCCGATGCCGGTGATACTGAAGACGGAACTACACCCACGGAAGAGCCAGAAGCGGGAAAAAGTACCGCTGCTACTGCTTCCTCTGTTGTTTCTATTGCCTGCTCTCATTCCCAGATCCTTATATCTCTTCCTTGTCTTTCTGTGGGACGTAAATTATTGAACAGGCACATACACACGCATACGGGGCGCGCCGAGAGAAGGGAAAAGAGAGAAAGAAAAAAAGGGAATCCACAGAAGGGAAAGAGAACAACGAAAAAAAGGGTGCGCATACGCATCTGAATAAAAAGGAAGGAGGAGGGAGGGGGGAAGCCGCAAAGGGTTTTCTTTTTCTTTTCACGCGCATACATAGATCGTACACATATCTTACACTGGAAAAAGTGCTGCCAGTTGTGGATTGTGTCCATCACACATCACCAACGGCTGCATTCCTCTTTTTCTATTGTTTTTAATTTAGTTTTTTTTTTTCTTTACGACGTATCACGTAGAGTGCACACATCTTCTCCCTGCGAAATCATGTTGCGTCGTCGCATGAGCATTGGTACAACCACACATGGTGGCGTCGCGGCAACATGGGTGGTTCACGGGGTGCTGAGGAGCAGCAGTGATGCCGTTTGTACGACTCGAGTGCTGCAACAGGCGGAATGCCATAACCGTATGGTTGTGCATAGTTACAGTCAGATTGGTATGTTCCCATTGTATGCCAGCAGCAGATGGCACTCCACAACGGCGCCGTTGCTCAACGCCGTGGCCGCGCGCACGCTACCTTCCTCACCGTATCAGTGCTCTATTGAGCATGTCCTCCTTCCGGATGTGGGGACTGGTGGCAGTGGTATTCGCACGGAGACGCTACGCGGCATGGTGCAACTGCTCTTAGATCCCGACGCAACCGATGTGGAGGATGTCTCCATGCTGGACTTCGTGGTCATGGTGCCAAGGCGGCAAGTGGCTGCACTGCGTGGTCGCAAGGATTGGCTGGAGGTGGTGCTCAGCTCCGAGCGGTTTCAGGCGTGTAAAGATGCTCGTGCGCTTCGGCTTGCCGGAATCACCACAGTTGGCCGCTGGGATGAAAACCGCGAGCGGGTACCCGTTTCAGCCTACTCCCGCGGCATTCTCGAGGAAGCGTACTCCCTGATGGCGCGTCAGCCGATGGAGTCGCAGAAGGACCAAGTCATCACGTGGCTCACGAAAACCATTCAGAAGGCTGTCATTGAGGAGTTTGCGGCGAATAAGAGTAATCGGAAGTTCCTCGCACCACTCATCACGGGGATGCAGGCGCTTCCTGAGAGTAGCACCACCGCAGCTGCAGCCGCAGCTGCAGCTGCGGCCGCCGAGGTGGAGGCAGAGGAGGCGGAAGTGCCAGTTGAGGGGGCGGGAGCGGGTGTTGAGGAAGAGGAGTCAGTCGGCTGTGGCGACAGCCACGACGACACCAGTGAAAAGGCGTTAATCGTCAAGGCGGGTAGGCCTCCAAAGGGACGTGGAAAAAAAGGTGCCAAAAGAGCCGAGGCAGTGGAGGAGGATGAGGTTAGCGTGACAGCAGGCGGTTCTGCTTCTGTCTCTGAGGACACGAAAAAAGGCGAGAAGATTGCCGCCCCCGAAGAGGATGAAGACGCCGAGATTGCGCGGCTTCTGAAGGAAACAGAGCAGGAGTTTGCGCCAGCTCCGTATGTGCGGGGTAGTGGTAGTGGCAACAAAGATGCCGCTGCCAACGTAACAGCAGCGAGAATCGATGGTGGTGACAACGTCAAGCATGCCAAGACGAAAAAAAACAAGAAGAAGGGTGCGGATGATGAGACAGAGCAGCAACAACAGCAGGCGAAGGGGGCCTCAGACGCGGTTCACACCGTTTCAGCACCGTCCGAAGCAAAGCAAGACAATTCATTGGCACGTCTTGCAGAGCTAATGTTAAATCAGTTCAATAGCGCTGATGGGTACCTGCACCTCTCTGACACTAGGGACGATGAGAAGAAAGGGTTCATCATCACTATTGATGGTGAGGTGGCGCAGGTGGATCCATTTGCCCTCTACAGCGCCTTTAGTGCGGTGAAGGCGGCCGGTGGCGACTCACCCGAGATCGCAGCTCTGAAGCAGGTGTGGTCTACCTACAACTCCTACACGGAGGCCCGTGACGCTGCGGATGATGATGTGATGATGAGGTTCTACAGAGAGAAGGGTGTCGAGGTGTTGGTACATGCCTCCGTGCTGCTGCGTGCCATATCGCGTGGTCACACTATCACATTGGACCAGCAAGAAATTCCCGTGTATGGCTTTCCACTTCTCTCCTCCGACCGACGACCGTATCGCACACGGCGTGGCAAAGGCGCCACGGATATGACAGCCGAAAAAGTTACCGATGCGGTTCGTGAGTTCACAGCATTTTTTGCCAATAAGAGCACGAAATTCACACCGATTCGTCCCGTTATTGACTGTAACTCCGGTTGCAGCGTAGCGGCACTGATGGGCACAACACTGCACCTTTATGAGACATCTCTAAAGGAGGCGGTGCGGGAGGAGGATATCCGCTGCCGCTTCGCCGAGGCAATGTTGGGTGTGCTGCACGTGCTGGAGAAGCGGGTGATCATGCGTGTGAACGTCGTGCACTATCACATTCTTGCTACATCTATCAGCGGTGGAGGACATGGAGGCATGGACAACATGCCGACCTCGATTGTTAGTATCGACACCTCCGGTCCCTTCACCACGATAGAGAAGACGCGTCTGCAACAACTCGCCGAGCCGCTCGGCATGGTAAGCGTTGTCGCCGACTGTGCATGCGTGTCTGACCTCGTGGATGTCATCGAGGGTTACGGTGTTTCGGTGGTGCATGACATTCTGACAAGCCGCGACGACCTGGAGGCGCTACTCACTCCGACACTCGTGCAACTGCTGCCAGAGGTAGAGGAAGAAGATAGTGTCGAGACAAAACCGTCTGTACGACGCAGTGCTTCCACCGCCGTGGCGAAGACCCCACCCCCGCAGGACGAGAAAGAAGATGATGATGATGAAGAAGAGGAGGGGGAGGAGGAAGACGAAGAAGACGACAATGTAGAAGAGGGCGGTGATGATGATGATGAGGAGGAGGAGGAGGAAGAAGAAGAAGTGGAGGAGGTGGTGGTGCAGAGGGGTAAGGTGGTACCGACAAAGGCTGGGCGACCATATGGTGCCACTGTGAAAACTGTTCCCGCATCCTCGGCAGCATCTGATGATGATGGCGGATATGATGAAGACGATGAAGACGAGAATGTCGGTGCGAGAGCCGCAGCTGTGAGTGAAGGTGGCAAAAGGATGGTGATGCCTGTGAAGGGGCGCCAAGCTCGGGGACGTCCCCACGCCGATGAGGAAATAAGAGCGGAGGCAGAGGGAGAGGGGCGTCAGCCGCAGGCACGTGGCTCACTCTCGAAAAAGGGTGCCTGTAGCAGCAAGCGAGCAGCGCCACCACCAGCAGCAGTGGAACACGATAATGATGATTATGATGATGATGATGATGATGGTTATGACGAGGATGACGCACGAGGAGAGGTGCAGAAGCCCTTAGCTGCACCTCCCCCGACACCAGCGGCGGCGGCAGTTCGGAAGGGCCATGTGGGAAGAAGGGCTCCGCTTTCAACATCGTCGTCATCATCGCCACCGCCTCTTCCTCCCTCACCGTCCGTTGAGGTGGGCGACGAGGAGTGTGGGGAAATGACCATGCGACGGACGTTGAGGAAAAGCGCTGGGGCGAGGCGTACACCCCCACCACCTCCGGTTACTGCGGTCGCAGAGGCGGTGGATGCGGACGATGGGAACGATGGCGAAGAGACCGTGCAGGAGGAGATCATCATGGCACCACGCGCAAGGAGCCGTAGTAGCAGACGGATGTCCCGTGCTCCGATGCCGAGAGAAGACATGGAGGCTGATGACGATCGCTGGTTTCAAAAGGCCAGGCGTTGAGTCTGTGGACTTCCGTTTAACCTCCATCATGCAGAATTGAAAGAGGAAAATGACTCTGCATGGACTACTGTTTGGCCGGTAAGAACTGGCGAAAAAAAAAGGAGGAAGAGAGTGCGTGTGTTTGTGTGTGAAAGGGTGAGGAAGGTGGAAAGCAAAAGAAAAGGGGAGTTTGGCGTGTTCCCTTCTAGTCCCCTTTCTCTCTCTCTCTCTCTATATATATATGTATGTATTTAACTATTATAGACATTGCGTGTGTGAGCATGTGGTGATGCCAACGGCAATGGAGTCGGTGGCGACGGGGCGAACAACGAAACGTGTCGTTTCAGGGGAGAGGAGGGGGGCGGAAGAAGCGGCGAGTCTCCGAGTGTGTGTTTGTGTGCTCGCGCCCCTTCCCCCGTGGAGAATTCCGCTGCCGCTGCAGTCGTTATTGTTCTTCTGTTCGTGGCACCACACCGCAGCGCCAACACACCGCCGCCTTCACGTGTCATTTGCTTCGCGACATTGCGCATGTAATAAATGAGCGGGGCAAGACGCAGCGGCGTGATATGGAGAAGCGCCTATCGGAAACGGCAGGCGGCATGACTCATAGAGACAAGCGAGCCAAACACACACATGAAGCAGAAAAAAAAAAAAGAAAAACAATATATATATATATATATATAATATCTGTGGTCTCTTCATTACTATCGGCGCAGAAGACCGCAACACGAAAGAAAAGAAAAGAAAGGAAGAAGAAGAATAAGGAGGAAAAATGAAAAGGAAAGTTAAGGAACATGAGGGTACTAATAATGATAATGAAGATATGAGCGGGTAGCATCCTCTTCATGTCATTTCCTGGTACTTGTGCTACCTGTTCTAACTTCCGCTTGCAACTCTTCTATCTTACACCCCGTCTATTCTCCTTTTTTCTTTTTTTTTTTTTTACTTCTCAACTTCACACACAAAAGAAAAGGAATAGGCGGGGGAGAATTATATCACATATATATATATATATATATATGTGTGTGTGTGTGTGTATAATATATTAATCATGAAAGGACAGTCCAACAAAAAGCTGGTTTGTGAAGTCCCATATTAGGGTGTAGCTCCTTAGGCGTTCTCTTCACGTGATAGTTCGTCTTTCGCCGTGTGGAGACGCTGGGGATTCGCTCCTCTACTGTTGCTACACCCACCCATTCGTTTCCGTCACGCCGCACCATCGCGCAGGTGTGGAGGCTCCTGAGGAAGCCATTTTTTTTTTTTGCACGCACGTTTTGTGGGGTTTTTGTTCATCATCACATTTTATTTTTGACGTGTTTGTTCGATTTCTTCTGTGCGAACTCTCACGAGGAGGAGGAGAAGGTAGCGCCAGGACATCTGGCGGTCGTTGATTCCCTTTTTTTGTTGTTGTCTCGTTCCTCTCCTTCTTGTAGTTGAGGGGGAAGGGGAAGCCTCTGCATCACGCACGCATGTTCGTTACTTGACTACACCGACCGCTACCTACACGTAGGTGCACGTTATATATATATATATATATATATATCTTTTTGTGGGACCCTGCAACAGAAGTGGTCGACACCCACTGCCATCTTACAAGACCGCCTTAAGTAATGCGGTCCCGCTTTCTCTAAAATAATTCATTCCATCTTTTTTATCAACGCAGGTAGCGCCGTGTCGAATAGTTTCTTTCGCGGAAGAAATACATTAAAGCCCCTTCGCCGCCTCGCATGGGAGACGAAAGGAAGGGGAGGGGAGGGGGGGGGTAATCTTTTGGAAGGAAAACCCCTTGAAGTTGCCACTCTGTGAGTTGTTTATGAGCACCATGGAAAGGTGTTCATAATATAGAAGGACTAAAGCTAACTACCATAGAGATATGGTTGGTGCATGGACGATTTTCTGTTGGGTTTTGTGAATTTACAGTTTTTTTTTTTTTTTACTCTTCCCACCTTTGTTTCCATCTTGAAGGATTAGAGAGAAGGGTAGAGTCTGCCAATTCGATAGGAAAATATTCATCATGGGAAAGAAAGCGGAGCAAAAGAAAAAAGAGAAAATAGTTGAGGACAAGACGTTTGGCCTCAAGAACAAGAACCGCAGTGCCAAGGTCCAGTCGTACATCCAGTCTGTAGCCAAGAGCGTTAATCAAGGAAACCCGAATGAACGGAAGCGTAATGATGACAATGATGCAAAGCGCAAGGCACGTGAAGAGAAGAAGGCCTTTGAAGCGGAGGTGGCGCGGTTGTTTAAGGACGTGGACTCCGGTAATAAGGGTGCGGCACGTGCAGGACAGGGTGGAGGCAGTAACAATGGTGAGGATGCCGCAAACGGGTCTTTGGATAAAAACCTCGGATGTGCACCGGATGAATACCTCTTCTGCCCGGAAGACTTTGAAGAGGTGCAGTATGACGAGCGTCGCCTGGAAGAGCAACTTGAGGCCGAGCGTGAGGCGCTGAAGGAGCGGGATGATCTGACGCCGGTTACGGAGGCGAGCTTTCAGGCGTGGAAGGCAATGAAGCGCCAGCAGGCTGCGGAGGCGGAGGCTGTGCGCGTGCGTAAGGCGAAGGCTGGCGATGGCAAGCTGCGCGGTTGGGATTTGTGGCAGATGGACAAGGATCTCTTTGTCGATGACGAGGATGCCGATGAGCAGTACGAGCGAGACGACCCCCTTGGTGACATGGACGAAGCCGATGCGGAAGCCTATGATCTGTCGTGACCAGTACACGTTTACGCACCGGTGCATATACGGACTGGCTGGCTGATTGCTGCACGGGGGGTGGAGGGGGGTTTAAAAGGAAGCGGTGATTGAATCGGGCAGGACGAAACACGCAATTAACCCATAAACCGGAAACAACAACAGCAACAACAAAGAGGGAGTGGGGTGGGGAAAGCAGTGCGGAATCGGAAACGAAAAATAACCAAAAAGAAAAAAAAAGAGAGAGAGGGAGAAAAATATGGAGAAATGTGTAAAAGTGTGCATACGCATTGCACGGAATATATAACGAGAAGAGGAGAGGGAGAGTGTGCGTGTGTGTGTGTGTGTGAGAGAGAGAGAGAGTTAGTTCGGTGTGGTGAAATATACTGGAGAACAACGACAGATCAACATGAGTCAAAATGAAATGAAAAAAAAAAATTTTTTTTTTAATTATGCTAAACGAGCAGACGGCTCACTATGCAGCGTGCTGATGATTCTTGTTTTGCTGATGGGCGTTGTATGGCATGGAGCACTCTACTCATCCCTCTCCCTCCCTCTTCCTCCGCTCATATATATATATATATATATATATATATATATATATATATATATATGTGTGTGTGTGTAGATGTTGCGGTGGGTGATCTCTGCATGTTTCCTTCTTTTGTTGCGTGTGTGTTTTACCCCTTTTTTTTTTCCTGTGGAGGGGGGAGGTGCTGCTGCTGTTGTTGCTATTGTTGTTATTATGAATGCCGATTATGGTGGTCCTCCTCTTTGTTGATATCCCGTTTCCCCTCATTGCAGCAGTCTTAATCCCGCCGCAGGAATTGCATCCATGTGTGTGTGTGTGTGTGGGGGGGGGGGGGGGGGGGCATGAGCGTGTGGCTACTCTTCTTCGTCCTCTTCTTCCATGCGGCAATCATTCCTTCATGTATTCTCTCTCATTTTCTATTCTTCTTGCTCTCTTCCCCCAGTAGTTATTTATTCCGGTATTCCATCATCATCTCTCCATCCACAGATGCGACTCCGCTCCTTCCTGTTGCGGTACTACCCGCCAGGGATCACGCTAGAGTATGAAACCTCAGCCGGGGAGGTGGGTGAAAAGACTATAGACCTTCTGACGCTCACGCCACAAACCAATATAGAAAGACTCGCGGCAGAAATTATCACAGAGGAGCCGCTCCTCTCGGAACGGCATAAGCAGCAGTTGATTACGCATCTGCAGCGCCTTGTCGATAAGCTTAAAGAGGGGTATAACGAGAAGCAGACGTTTTATTTATTCAAGACTCTACGGGCACATATGCTCCCGCTGACCAACTGTGCCTTCAACAAGGGTGGGGACTCCTTCATCACAGGCAGCTATGATCGCACTTGCAAGGTATGGAACACAGCAACTGGCAATGAAATTGTCTCGTTGGAAGGGCACCGAAATGTTGTGTACTCCGTGTTGTTTAATAACCCGTACGGAAGCCGTGTGGCTACCGGAAGCTTCGACAAGACATGCAAGATATGGGATGCGGTCAGTGGGCAATGCTACCATACACTAACAGGACATATGGCTGAGATTGTATGCATGAGCTTCAACCCACAAAGCACGCACATCTCATCGGGGTCGATGGACTATACAGCAAAGGTGTGGGATGTAGCAACTGGGTGTGAGCTGTACACCCTTCTCGGTCACACAGCAGAAATTGTCTCTCTCAACTTCAGCACGCATGGGGATATGATTTTGACGGGAAGCTTTGACACCACGTCGAAGCTCTGGGATGTGCGCACCGGGAAGTGTATACACACGTTAGATTCTCACCGGGCAGAGATTTCCTCTACGTATTTTAACTTTGCAGGGAACCTCTGCATCACTGGGTGCATCGACCGCACCTGCAAAGTGTGGGATGTGGGCTCCGGTAAGTGCGTGTCAACGCTCCGTGGCCACACGGATGAAATCCTCGATGTGGCCTTCAGCAGCTCTGGTTCAAAGATTGTGACGGCTAGTGCAGATGCGACGGCGCGTGTGTACGACGCG
Source organism: Trypanosoma platydactyli (assembly GCA_030849675.1). Lineage (NCBI taxonomy): Eukaryota > Euglenozoa > Kinetoplastea > Trypanosomatida > Trypanosomatidae > Trypanosoma > Trypanosoma platydactyli. The sequence continues at coordinate 24,990 of JASANU010000824.1, read as the reverse complement.
GGAACATTTGACTGCATCGCAAGCCTAGTGGGGCATGAGGGTGAAATCTCAAAGGTGCAGTTTAACCCACAGGGAACGAAGATCATCTCCGCATCGAACGACAGAAAGTGTTGTGTTTGGTCTGTAGAGTCGGGGCAGGCGCTGCAGACTCTCACAGGACATAACGACGAGATCTTTTCCTGCGCGTTCAACTACGAGGGTGACACCATCTTGACTGGATCGAAGGACAATACGTGTGGCATTTGGAAGAGCTGAGAAGCCCTACAACCCTTTTTTTTTTTCCTTTTTTTTTTTTTTGTTGTTGTTGTTGTTGTTCTCTTTGACCTCGGTTTTGTTGCTGTTGCTAGTGCCTTCTGATATTCTTCTCGCTCACCAAACGCACTGCTCATCGTCCCCGCCCTCCTCATATTCTCTCCCTCACTTCCTCCTCTCCCGTTTATCTCCACCGCGAAGAAGAGGGCGTCTGCGTGGTTTGGTGGTGGTGTTCGAGTTGGGGCGGGGTACTTTCGCTGTGTGTGTTGGGCTGTTGGATGTAAATGTGGAAGTGTAGGAAGAGGCAATCCCCCCCCCTTGTGGCCACTCTTGAGAGATGTACACAAATATATAAATAAGTATATATATATATATATATATATATATATATATATATACTTATTTATATATTTATTTATTTTATTTATACCATATGCAATGAGACAGGTGGACGAAGGTTAGGAAAAGAAACAGCGTGTGCGTTTTGTTGTAGTGTAGTGGTGGTGTTTCCGCTGAGCTCTCGACTCCATTTTATTATTATTATTATTATTATTATTTGTTTGTTTTGCTCCTCTTTTCCGTGTCTGATGAGGTGGGGAAGGGGATGTCACGCAAGCGCTGTCTGCGTCATTCTCGTGCATTCCATGAAAATGTATCAGTGTTCCCATCGGCAGCGGCAGCAGGTGGTGGTGGTGATGCACGAGAATGAGACGGCGAGGAAACAAATAAGAAATGCGAGGAAGTGGAGAAAGAAATCTCATCCGTGATGCACTCCGTCCGCGTGTGTGTATAAAGCGAAGGGTAATGATGAGGATGATGTAGACACACACACATATATGTCTATCTGGCTATCTGTGTACGGATGGATAGAGAGAGAGATGGGGACGATGACGACTGTGACGGGGCACCCTTTACACGCCGCATCTTCTCTCCGCAGAAATTTTCATGGGCGCGTACTGTTGGCTGAAGAATATGTGCGTGTCACGTCGCTATTGTCTCACACTCTCCGTTTCTTTGCCCTTGTTTGTTTATGGTTATTATTATCATTAACGACTGACTGATTGATTGATGATGATTATTATTATTATTCTTATTGTTATTGTTACCCAATTATGTTAACTGGTATTCCTGTTGCTACCACCATTCCCTCGTGGCATCCGGTTTTCTCTGTTCGCTGATGTCCTCTCGTTTTTTTTTTGTTTGTTTGTTTTCGCGGGAGACAGCCTGCGAAATGAGTGGCTTAATTCTCCATTTTATCTCACACCAAAAGGTCGAAAGACGATAATATGTATATATATATATATATATATATATATATATATATATACATTTATTCGTTCCAGCATTCAGCTGCTCGAAAAACGCATGTTCAATAAAACGTTGACAGCAACTCACCCATTCCTTTCCGTGGTGAAACGAACGCGGCGTGTGTACGGGTGTTCCTATGCCTTTTTTTTTTGTTGTTCTTGGAGAGCAACAGCACTGCCCACAATTGAGTTATCACGTGGACGGGATGCTGGTTTTCAAAGACGGCAACCTCGTGGCTCGCTTTGATCAGGCAAAGAAGATAAACTTGGCGTCCCTTCGGAATGCCCTCGTGAACGACATGAGGGCAAAAAACAAGGACTTCCTCATCAGGGCCTTTGAGGAGGCGAAATCGGCTCTCCGAAGTGAGTGGGACACTCTTCAGGAGAGAGAACTGTTACTGCACTATCGGTAGGAATTGCGGCAATGAGACCCTGTTGGATGAGCAGTTCCGAGTACAGCTGGACGCCCACGCTCAATTCCAGGAAATGCAGAATCAACCGGCACATACATGCATATACATATATATGCAGACGCTGCGCATCCTTCTGGTTGGGGGAGAAGGAATCCGCCACCCCCGGTAAAAAAAAAAAAAAGAGCTACTGGCCACTTGGCGTGAAAAGGAGACACACTGGACTGCCTTTCGTCTGGAGGAGAGCATCCGCACGTTTGACGGCGTTGTGTGGAATACCTGTTGGATTCCTCATGGAGAGAACTGACGGCCGCGAACTGAGACATTTTTTTCAGCGCCGGCCACACCGGGATCGGCATTTACGGCAGCGTGAGAAAACTTTACGGCCTGGGTGTATGCCATCTGCAACGAGGGGATTTCCGCGGAGTACGTCCAGATATGAGGATGGCTACAGACGACAAAGGAGTACCCGGGACTTCAGACGCACGAAACACCCGGGTGGCGGTGGACGTGCCTCGGCAGAAAATTCTACAAGAATAAAGCCGCAGTACGTGGCTCCTCAAGAGCTGGGAATCCACGTCTGGTTTGACAACATCCGAATCAGTTGGTCACGAAAAAGTTAAGAGTTTGTGGGGGTGGCAACATGTTGCACAAAACTTGTGCCAATGTGGCGACACCTTTGGAGAAGAAGCAACCACACCAGGGAGAAGCACAAATTCATCGGCGTATTTTTTTTTTTTTGATCATGAAACTCGCAGCGTCTTTTTAAGCAAGAAAGGTGTGCGGAAAATACGAGAGATACCTCCTCTCAGTACGTCCACCGTGGGGAAAACGGGGGCCAACGTCTCGCGAATGATGTGCGCAAAGGCGAAAGGGGGGGAGGGGGATCCCTGTTTGATTGTTCATTCTCTTCTGAAGATGGTGCGACAGTGTTTGTCATGCCTCAATCGGAGTCTGTTACGACCTCAAGATTAGGCGGCGCTGCCTTCGCGCGCGTTGCAATTGGGCAAAAATGGCTTGAGAGGCTGTTGAAAAAGGAGCTCGTCTACCCTCCGACCAGGCTGCCGATCTCCGCCACGCTGGCCACCGACGCTTCCATGTGCGGATGGAGCGCGTTGGTCTTCAAAGATACAGAGAGAAGTTTTGACAGCAGGGGAGCGTGTGGAAACGAGTGCGGCATATGATGTTCCAAAGGGGGGGGGGGGTCGCGAGCAGTACACTTGGCTCTGCAGGCTTTCAAGTCTCGCTTGTCAGTGAACCTGCGCATTTGTATTGATAACACTACAGTTATGAATATCATGAAGAAGGGGAATGCGCATTCACAGGCTCTGGTGGACGAAGCAACCTCCATTGAACAGGGCTTGTGTGAAGAGGAAATACAAGCCGCATGGAATTGTGTGGTCTCGGGGAGTGACCCAGCGGATGGCATTTCAAGAGGCCAGGCCATAAAATCAGATAGGCTTCGCGAAGGAGATCGCGGGAGGAGGGCTGATGGCGCTTTTTTCAGCGCCTCCCTATTTCGCCAGTACCATTTGTTTGTAGAGAACGAAGAAGTCCTTCCAGACTCTCATTGCTGTTTTGATTTGATCTTTTATGTGATAAGTGCAGCTCTTGTAACGTACAAGCACTCGTTTTTCTTCTTTTCAATAGGGGAAAGGGTACGGCGTTGAGTATTCATACATATATATATATATATATATATATATGTTAGAGTTCTTTGCAGCCCGTGTCGAGCTGCACCCCAGTTGTCATGTGTCACTGCGATATCACTGGCCTGGGCCACACCACCACAGTCCGAAGCATGTCATAGACGGGACGGAGTGCAATCAGAATGCATGCGCTCACAGTCCGCAGGGCCTCACATCTAGTGCCACGGGATGCGGCTTTTGCATCAGTGAATCTGGTATGCCTCTCTGCACGTCAACCGCGTGGGATGCAAATAGACGTCATAACAAGGGTAATCACAACGGTGAAAACATTTTGGCCTCTGGAAAGGATGTGCAGATGCATCCTTCAACGTCATTGTCGCTGCCTTCGGCACACACGCTGAGAGAAGGTAGTCCCTCTTCGTGTAGCCACCGTAGAGGCCGTCCGCATGTTATCGTACGTGTTGGAAGACAAAATTCGTCTCTGGGGTCCTTCTGGAGGCATAACAGTAAAGGGAAAGGTAGCACCATCCCCCGCGAGCAGGACTGTGGGCTGCCCAAGAAATTGAGAGCACAGAGATCATCATCTACATCAAATTTAAGCGGCGACATGAAGAATAACAACCAGGACGATTGCCATTGCAGCCGAAGAAATCTTCCAGACCGATTAGAACGCCCCACAAAGCTTTCGATGGTTGGTTTATCGAAGATGCCGCAGATGAAGGTGCTGACCACCTCTGATCCGACGACACCAAGCAGCGCCCTTGAGGCACTGACTAGCACGGTGACGTCGGCAAGTCAAAACACTGGAGTTTTTTCACTCTCGTCAAGTGAATGGACTCCCAAACTCTCGGAGGAGGAGCAGCAGCAAGTGCGAAGCAGGAGTGCAAAGGGTAGCGTAGCCTCTTTCACACCGCTTCTTAAAGCAGTTCTTGAGCGGCAGCGTATTTTCAGGCAGGTGGGTAGAAGCAGTAGCAGGGATGATACGGCAAGGCTTCTTGGACCGACCCCCGCTATACCTGGTAGTGGAAGAAGGAGTCTCTCTTTCCTGCCTTCGCGGGAGGACAAGGTATTGGATTTCGACCAGAGTCGCTTCGTGGGTGACGATATTGGCCGGTTTAGTCCACCAAGTCAACGGCCGAAGCCGAAGATGGTCTTCTGCCAGTACGAATACAACCGAGAGCCTGTGTGTGCTGTGCAGCAACATACAGAATTCGGTGCAGAGCACGGGGTGGGGGGAATGTCTGTCGTATTTAATGCGCCGTCGTCTCGGGGGGGCAACTGCAACTGTGGAGACCGAAACGAGCTGGATGACAGTTACCACAACGACAGAGAGGCCTTTGAGGCTCTGAGCATAACCACCACTACCTCATGTGTGTTTGGGGTTGGTTTGGCTGGACTTCAATGGGGTGACAGCGTGGACGACGTGTTTGATGATGGTAGAGGAGGTCGTGATAATACTGACAACGTACCACCGCTGCCACGTTCATCCTTTTTGTTTTCCGCTGCCACCGCTTGCACCGATTTGAATAAGTCGGGAGAGAATGGTGCGGATGAAAGCATGGTGTGTGGAAGTCTCATGCCAAAATCCGCTCCTAACTCACTCATTGCGGAGTTGGAGAGCTGTGAAGCGTCTCCTACTGGCGTCGGTGTCAGTGGGGCGCAGCTATCAATGTATGCACTAGAACTGTCCATTCACGAGATCAAGGTGCGGGCAAAGCAGCGCAATGCGGACTTTCTGGCCAAATACGTGGCATCGTTTAGGAACATGGAGCCGCACACCGATTCTGCCGAAATTGGTGTGAAGCAGGGAAATGGGAATATGTTTTTCCATTCGGAGGAATGCGTGGGAGATGTGTGTGGCCATCGGCATTGGGAGCAGCTGCTATTGCAAGGACTAAGGAATGGCGATTCATTTTCTATGGCCACTCCCCGCCTCCCTCTTATGGCCAGCACTGCTGCCGCGTCTTCTCCAGGCCGCAGGCGGCTGGCCCCCCGCGGCTGTGAGGCGCACCGTTCTCCGAACGGTGTCTCGCTAAAATCGCTCCTTATTGAGGAGTGGTTAGCAGGTGTAAAGCAGTGAGGTTAAGAAGGGCATTACGGTTAGTGTATATATATATATATATATATATATATATATATATATATATATATACTTACGCGTACGCATATACAAACACGTAAACAAGAGGCAACTGTGGTGTGAGGATAAAAAATAAGGACGGACAAGGCACCGTTGAACTTCCAGCGGGGGGGGAAGAGAAACGTGCGTGTGTGTCTTCTCCGCAATGTTTGACCTCTCTTTTCCTTTCTATCTATCATATACCACTTCTTTTTTTTTTTTGTATTCTCACTCTGTGTGTTTGTGCAGAAGTGTAATGTTCTTTACACTCCGTTTGTTGTGTTTAGCTTTTTTTGTTGTTGCTGTTGTTTTTTGTGTGTTTCCCTATATATATATATATATTTATTTTCGACTAATACGGCCATGACTACAGGCACCGGTAGTACTACTGCTTTTTTTTTTTTATGATTATTATTATTACTCCCCTCGTTATTACCACCACGCCTGATGATGTGAAGTGCTTCTCGCAAATGGGAGGGCAGGGGAATACCGACGAGTCCAATGGTTGTCGAGGAGAACGGCGGGGTGTGGCGACACCTTTAGGTGTGTGATGCACTGGCGTCTGCTCCTGAGCTCCTGCCGCACGCACACCTGCATGCTTGAATTTGTTTGTCTGTGCGTGTGTGTCTTTCCCATTCTTTCGTTTTTTCTGAGCGAATGGATGTGTGGTAGGTATGAGTGGGCAGTGGAACCTCCTCCTTCCCGTGGTGGTGGAGAGAGGAGTGCCATCTTGGATTGAATGGAGGTTTCCGCATTGTGATTTTTGTTGTTTTCTTTTTGTTGTAGTTGTTTTTTGTTTGTTTTCTTTTCCTCTTCTTCCACCATCAATGGACGCTGTGGCTTTTGTCGTGTGTGACGGTGGTGGTGGATTTTAATAGGGACGTGTTCATGTATAACTTTTATTTTTATTTTGGTGGTGTTTCTGCCGCCACTTCTGTTTGCCTGCGAGGGCGAGAGCGACAAGCCCACCGTGTGACGAAAAGAAGAAGAAGAAAAGAAAAGTAGGGATGCGTGTGGTTGTGTGCGAAAGTCAACAAGTGCAGTGAGGGGAAACCGAATTGTCATCCGTGACAGGGTAATGCACATCTGTTTAGGCAGGTACAATCTATACTACATATATATATATATATATATATATACAGTACATTATCATATGATGAGAGTGTTTGATGCAAATCATGCGTGTGTGAATATAATTCACTGCGTGGGGGTGGAAAATGGGGGAGGGAAATATGTGCGCATGTATGCAATGTGTTTATTTGGGGTTTCCGTGTGTATGTATGTATGTATGTGTGTGTGTGTGTGTATCGCCTGGTCCGACACAACAGATATACCTGTGCCTCTCTCTCTCTCTCTCTTTCTTGCGTGCATGCACATTTGCTCCTGAAGAAGCCGTAGGCCAAAAGGTAATTTACGCGAGACTACACACAACCTCGTGAAACAGTATCGGGTGACAAGAGAAATGCGCGGGCATCAACACCTTGGCGATCCCTCCCTCACGCAAAACCAGGGGAACCTGTTAGGTGACCGCCCCTGCGTCCGTCAGAGCCGACTCTACCGTGAGCATGATGGCGGAAATGCGATGAAGGAGCTGATGGGGAAGGGAGACCTCAAGTGGGATACCACACAGACACAAGGCGTATACTCCGGTGGACGAGCCTTTGATCACAACGCGTCTAAGGACATGGACGGTGTTGATGCTGTGGGTCATCAGCAGCTGGAGAAGCGGCAACAGCAACAGCAGAATTTGCCGCACACGGATGAAGAGGAAGAAGTGCTGATTTCGATTGATGAGGGTGAGGCGGATTGTGATAGCACGAACCAGTCGCCCACTGCCCAGCAGGCGCAACAATTCTCGTCTTTCCCGCAGAAGCAGCAGGAACCGCCCACGGGGGTGCCTGTCACTGGCCGCACATTCCGCCCAGGTGCCGGATACGCCAATCGCCAAACATATAACATTTTCACGGGTGAATAAACGACGAGAGGTGTTTAATCAAGAACAAGTAGAGCGGCGCACTGTGGGTGTAAAGGGGGAGGGGAGACGTACAGAAATAGATGATTGGTATGCATACATATATATATATATATATATATATATGTGTGTGTGTAAGTCATCCCCCTGTGGTTTCTGTGAGGTGATCATTCGTGTAGAGATGGGGATGGAGGGAGGGAATAGGTGCTGTGCGTTGTACACCAGCGGCTCTCTCTTCTTTTGTGCGTGGTGTCCGCTTTGTTTTTTTTGTTTTATTTCTCTTTCTCTCTCTTTCTTTCTCTGTCTGGGTGTCTGTCTGTCTGCACGGGGAGAATGAAGGAGTTTATATATATATATATATATAAACGCATGCATAGGACGCTTGGCAAAATCTAAAAAATGGAACTAAACGGATAGAAGATTCTCACTGTTGTTGTTTTTTTTCATTTTTTTTTTTTTTAGCTTCGAATGCGTGAGTAGATAACGAGAGAAACGGAAAAAAGAAAAAGAAGAAATGAGCCTCTCCTTTCGTTTTATTTGAGGTGGTTGTGTTGTGTGTGTGTGTCAAAAGTATTGGGGAGGGGGGGGGGGGTTCTGTCCTGCTTTTTTTTTTCTTCTGCATCTATTCCTTCGGTAGTTTGAAGTGGGTGGATTGACTGGTGGCGGCGGAAACAGAAAATGTAACGAGGGGGATCGGTGTGTAGATGGTGAAAGTGCTGTGGCGTGTGTGTGTGTGTGTAGTGAATGGTGGCGGGGGGAGGGTAAAACAATAACAGACAGAAAGAAAGAAGGACAGACGTGTAGTGCAAAAAAGAAAAGAGAGGGAAGGAGAAAACGGGAGAAGACAAAAAAAAAAAGTGTGAGTGGAGAGGAGGAGTCGCCGATCTGCTTCTTGCGCGCCATCTTCTACGTCTGATGCACGGATGTTTCTTTTCTTCCCTCCCCCCCCCCTGCTGGTTCTCGTGCTCGTTCCATTTTTGTTTTTTTTTCTCTCGTATTCTCTTCTTTTTTTCTTCTTCGGGCTCTGGCTTGCCACGCCCATTTTTGCCCTTGACATGTTTGCGTGGATATGCTCCCCCTCCCTCACTGCTGATGGCTGTGGCTGGGATGATGTAACCTCATGCGTCGCAGGCATTTCAGCACGGGTGATGCCGAAGGAAGAGGAGGAGGTTGTGTATTGTGACGCATTCATGCGCGTTGCGTTTGCTGAGGCGCAGAAGGCACTTGCGGAGGGTGAGGTGCCTGTAGGATGCGTCTTGGTGCCGGTCGAGGCATCATGCGAGGTCAATGCGGGGCTTGTGGATGATGAGGAGGGCAGTGACGTGGTCCGGCGCCTCATCGCGGCGAGAGGGCGCAACGCCACGAACAAGGAGCGACATGCGCTCGCGCATGCGGAATTCGTTGCGGTGGAAGCGCTGTTGCACGATGCAGCAATGAGGGGTGTGGAGGCCCCCGCAAACCTCGCCGGATACGTTTTGTATGTTGTGGTGGAACCGTGCATCATGTGCGCCGCCATGCTTCTTTACAACCGCGTTCGGAAGGTGTACTTTGGATGCGGCAACCCTCGTTTTGGTGGGAACGGCACGGTGCTCGCAGTGCACAATGCGCAGGCGGCCAACGCCCCGGGATACGAGAGCCACGGCGGCCACCGAGCAGACCAGGCGGTCGCACTGCTGCAGGAGTTTTACCGGCATGAAAACGCCAATGCACCGGGGCATAAGCGAAGGCGTAAAGGAAGCTGAGTGGTGATCCGCATGCGTGAGTGCCCGCAAAAATGGCGTTTGTGGGTATGCTCCTCAATGGGGCGTTTCGCCACTATACACACGCACGCACACTTGTACATATATATATATATATATATATACCTCTCTCTCCGTGCGTGCATATGCGTGCGCATATGTCTGCATCTAATATGGGAAAAGAGAAAACCGCGTGAGGAATGGTATCTCTGTGTGTTCTCATTGCTGTTGTTACTATTATTGTGTCACCGCCCCTCTCTTTCTCTCTCGGTGTGTGTGTGTGTGTGTCCTGCATACTCACTTGTGTGTTCGGCTGATGCTTCTCACTCCTTTGTTGCTGCAGCTGTCGGAAGATAACAACCTCCATCACCGAAACGAAAACATCCTACAGTAATAACAACAACGATAATAAAATAAGAACAAAAACGTGTGGGTTTGTTACTTGTTTTTTTTTTTCAGTTTTTTTCTTTCTTCCTTCTTTTTTGATCGACGGGGGGGGGGGGCGCTCCTCTGGGAAGTGGAAGTAGTAGAGGATGAAAATGTTCTTTGACAGGTTTTTGAGTGGTCTTGGGAAGGCACTCCTGCTGCTTGGACTTCTCCAGGTCTTCTTTTTCACGGTGCGGTACACGTGTTGCCTTGCGTTCCTCGCCACCAACCCCGATGTACCTGGGACAATGCCGTTTTCCGATGCGTATTGGGAGCAGGTAGGTGTGTGTCTGCACCGTTACTAGTGGGTGGAGTCGCCGCCAGCAACAACCTCCCCCTACTACTACCATGACTAGCTGCGCACAGGGCACACTGAGGGAGAGAGAAAAAGGAGCAGGAGGAGGGTGGATGACGGGTTTTTCCCACATCTCTTGCACAGAGGTATACATCGTATAAATGTTTGACAACATGGTTTAATATATACAAATATACATATACATATACATACATATATATATATATATACATATATATGTATATTTGTATGTATGTAAACGATAGTGTGGTTGCTTGATGATGGGTGATAGTGGTACATGCATAAGACGTTGTAAACGAGGATTTGGAAACGCAAAGGGGGTTGAGGTTGGTTTCTATGGGTATCCGTGCTTCTTTATCTCTGTTAAGTTGACTTCTTTATTTGCTTCTCTGCTTGCTTGCATTTATTTTTTGTTTGTTTGCTTTTAGGTGGTGGCGATAAAGGGTTTGTTATTGTCGTCTTTCTCCATCGAGGAGTGGAGCAAACCGAAGGAGGTTGAGGCACGTGAGAAGCGTAACTGAACATGTCTCGTGTCCGCATTCTTAATCTCCCACGCGATTGCACGGAGGAGCAGCTTCGGCGATATCTTTTGAACTCTCTGCCACCGTCTGCGCCGCACATGGAGATCACTGACTGCGTAATCAAGCGATCAAGCCCCGTTCATGGAGGGAAGAGTGTGATTCGTATGGCGTTTGTAGGGTTTCGTAATGCCGCCAGTGGACACTTTGTTGTTCGTCATTTTGATGGTACATATTTTGGAAGCGCAAAGTTGCGGGTTGAATTGGCGAAGGGTCTTGCTGATATTGGCATCACGACAAACATGAAAAAGAAAATGAAGGGCTTGACGATGCAGCAGGACGTGCCAGACGCAGCAGCGAGTGAGGGTAAGAATGTCAATGCCCCAAAGCGTGGCCGAAGCGCGACACGGGAGACACCAAGTGATGAGTGTGCTGGCGAGAAGGGAGTGGACGGTAATGCGGTAGAGCTGCGTAAAAAGAAGGAGCGAAAGGAGGAGTTCATCGCCGAGCGTACGAAGACGACGAGTGGGCCGACGTGGGCATCAGAAGTGCTGTTGCCGGGGTCCACTGAGCCCAATGCTGGCTCTAGTACAGCTGGGGAGGCGGACGTTGGCATTGAACCGCATGATGGCGATGCTGAGGAGGCGGAGCGGCTGGCGCTAGAGCGGCAGCAGATGCTTGGCGCAGTGAGCGATATGGATTTCTTGTCTTCATTGTCCAAAAAAACGGGCACCTCAAAGGAAAACATTGGAGACAGTAGTAACATCACTGGAGAGCAGGTGGATGGGGTGGTAAAGGAGGGAGGAGAAAAAGAAGATCAATTGAATGGGGGGAAGGAACAGGGTTGCATTACCACTTTGTCTGTCTCAGAGGATCAGGTGTCCACGGCACAGGAGAGTCGCCGCGTGCGCCTGGGCAGCATTCCATTTACCGCTACGGAGGATGAGGTGAAGCAGTTTGTCTCCTCTCTCGTGGGTCCTGTTGAGGCCGTTCACATCCCGCTAACAAGAGATACGCGCCAAAGCAAGGGTGCGGTGTTTGTGAAGTTCGTACACGCGGCGGATGCGGTGCGTGCGCTCACGCTCTGTCGCGGAGCTATTTTTATGGGTCGGCTTATCCGAGTTAGTGCCGCAGTTGACGATCCGTACGCGAAGAAGTCAGAGGAGAACAAAGGGGGTTCTGCGGCGCTGGCAGGCTGCAGTGAGTTCAAGCGGCAGAAGGCGCAGGAGCGGTGCAAGGAGGGAGAACGGGGCGGGGAAGGTGGCGTTGCAGCCCTTTCGTGGAACACAACGTATATGAATAGTCACGCAGCAGTGGAAGCGGTAGCGAAACGCCTTGGTGTTGCTGCAGATGCCGTTGTCTCAGTGGGTGCACGCGGTGCTGCTGTGCGAGCCGCCATTGCGGAAGCGTACCTGACAACTGAGGTTCAGCAGGTGCTGAGCGATGAGGGCATTGACTTTAGTCTTCTTGAGAGCGCACAGCAAAATCTTCTTAAGGCCCGCAGCAGAACGACTATTATTGTCAAGAACATTCAGGTTTCAGAACCAGAGGATGCGGCGCAGCTGAGTAAAATGTTTTTGCGCTATGGCGCACTGGAAGCCACTGCCTTTCCCTCTGCTGGGGCCTTTGCACTATTTCGATACGTTCACCAACAGGACGCACGTGTAGCCTTTCAGCGCCTGTCGTACAAACTTTTCAAGAATGCTCCACTATTTTTGGAGTGGGCGCCCATTGGTTCCATACTCGACGAGGAGAAGGAGGAGGAGGAGGGGGGCGAAACGAAAAAGAGAAAGGAGGAAGAAGAAAATGATGTGAAGAGTGCTGGTATGAATGACAATGATGGCGGGAGGAAGGCGGCCTTCGCTCCTGTTCTAACGCTTTTTATTACGAACATTCCTTTCACTTCGACGGAGGAGGAGTTCTACACATTCCTGCTGGACGCGTGCCCGAGGATCGCCAAGACGCCTGAGAAACATGTGGTGCGGCTCGCCTTTGAGCATAACAAGGGGCGCGCATTTCTGACGTTGCAGGAGGAGAGCACTATGGTGTACGTGCAACAGCGACTTAATGGGAGAAGCTTCTCCGGTCGAACACTTGCGTGTGTGCAGACCAAACAGACAGCTGCAGCACTCAAAGAAAAGACAGCATCGGTGCCTGACGTTGCTTCTAGGCGCGATGATGATGATGATGACGTGGCAAAGGCTTCCACCGTCGTGGCCCGCCAGGGTGCCGGAGCGCATCACGGAGCCTCTCATGTCCCACCCGGCTGTGACGCGCTGAAGCTTGTTGTTAAGAACGTGCCCTTCGAGGCGACGGAGCGGGACATCCGCGAGCTCTTCTCTGCCTTCAGTGAGATTCGAAGTGTGCGTCTGCCACGCAAAAGCCACCAGTTCACCTCTCACCGCGAAAACAACCACCGTGGCTTTGCTTTTGTCGAGTTTCTTTCTGAGGAAGAGGCAAGACGGGCCATGGAGACACTTAGAGCAACACATCTCTACGGCAGACATCTTGTGCTGCAGTATGCGAAGCTTGATGATCGGTAGTACATGCACGTATACACTACTCTCCTTCTCTCTCTCACTCCGTCTGCGTGTGTGTGTGTGTGAATCCAGCACCTTTTCCGTTCATGAACGATATTCCTGCCACGATTAGCGCTGCCAATGGTATCATTATTTATTGGTATCCGACTCATCCACATATGCACACACTGGAGTGGTGGCTGTTTTCTTTTTTGTAAGCTTTCGTATTAACTACCATGCGTATAATATCTTTCTAGTATTTAAATCTATGTATTACGTTTATTTGGCACACGATGGTCATCAATTATTATTATTTTTTTTTGCCTGCTGCTCTCGTGCATCAAGTGGACAATATCTGTCCTTCTTCCTCTCCCGCCTTCAGAGCTCCCATCCATTCATTCACCAAGGCCCACGCACGTGCAGACATTCGCACGGAGCCGCTGCAGGGAATCGAAGCAAGACGAAGCTTCGACAAAAAGGAAGGCAGTGAAGAGAACAAATAGAAGGGGAGAGAAAAGAAGAAGAAGAAACAGTAGTAGCAATAGGGTTTTCTGGCAGAAGAGGGGGAACACGACACGACAAGAGCAATCGGGAGGAAAGGGGGGGGGGGGTAGGGTTAGAGACAACAAAGACAAGAAATGCAAAACAACACAGTAACCCTTTCCATATTTGAGGACCTCATTCACTGGCCATTGCCTCCTGCAGAGCCTACAGATGCTGCTGCCACCGCTTTCAATGTAGCCCTAGACGCGTCGCTGCGCGACGACTCGCTGCTCACTGCAGGTGGTCTCGAAGACCTTGATGAAGAGCCACGCGAGCGGCAGCAGGCTCGTTATGACGCGGTACGTCGCCTTCCAGCTCTTGTCCAGATGATGGGGTCGCAGTGGACCAAGATAGAGCTTGTCCCATACCTGCTGCGCTGTATTGAGGAGGAAGATTCGCAGCTCAGCTTCGCTGTTGGCATGTCCCTTATCGATCTTGCATCATCCGGGTCCTCTTGCTGGAAATGGGCCACGTCATCGCAAGATGCACGCACAGATCGACCACTAGCATTGAACAGTATTCTCCCCGTTCTGATGCGTATGGGTGCCTCTTCAGACGCCGGTGTGCGTCTTTTTCTTGTTGAAGTAGTCATTCCAATCTTGTTTTATGGCGTACCCCTTGAGAGCACTGTGGACTTGTGTGAGTGGGAAGAAAAATATGTCAAGGTTCGGTCATGTGATCGAGGCGGCGCTGAGGTTGATGGAGAATCGAAAATTAACTTCGAAACAGGGGCCAGCAGTCACAGTCACGGAAACAATAATAATACTGCCACTACTACTACTACTACTACTAGCGGGGGTAGTGCTGGAGTGTCGGGTGGACCATGGGATCCCTTTCGGATCAATCTTTACGCAAACCGCCTTCGCAGCGCGGTATCCACATATCTACGCGACCTGAACGAGGATGATGGAGAGGCTGGCACCCCAGGGGAGATGATGTCGTCATCTTACAGCAAGGTAGTGAGGCTGCATGATTATACTGAACGCTCTGATAGACTCGAGGTTTTTCGTGCGCGGTGGAGTCTTTTTATGGGTCTGATGGACTCCATGTTGAGGTCAGGGTGTACCGCTGCAGTGAGTGCCGCAATTGAGTGTATTGGCAACCTGTTTTCGTGTACCTCTTGGTCTGAGCATGCGGAGAGGTGCGACGATAGTCAAGAGAAAGCGTCCCTGTTTCGATCCAAAGAAGAGCTCATAGCGTTCACCTTCGCTACCACACGACTTCACGTAGGTCGAGTGATCCGTAACAGTGCAGAGAAACCCTTCTTGGATTTGATGACACTCCTTATGGATTATCAATTGCTCGTAGAGGGACCAGAAGGAAGGGGAAGCGGGTGGTCTCAACCCTCTGCGCTCTCTCTCCTTGCTTCCCGCTCTCGTGAGACACTCAGACTTGGATGTGGCGGTCTAAGTGCGGCAGAGCGTAGTGTGTGGGACCTCCGTATAGGCCCCAGTGTACCGCCGATGCACCGTGTGGTGCAAATGAGTCTTTTGCGTTCCTTGTCGCGGTTTATTGACTGGGCGAACACCTCCATGCCGGGAAAGACAGGGGTGACATCGGACTTGATGAATGGGCTGAGTTTCTTCTCGCTCTGTGATGTCCTTTCCAATGCTGTCGCCGCCTCTGCCTCCTATGCAGCATCCCAAAAGGAGGAACTGAAAGGAGAAAAGGAAGACACGTGTGAAAAAGGGGGGCTTGCAGTCGATAAGAACTGTGATATGGCGTTGTTGCCGTTGCCGGAAAGCGATGCATGCCGTGATTTCGGCATTGCTGAAGCGGTCCTTGACGGTGTTCAGTGCTTGTTAGACGAGTTGTTGCGCCCCCACATGGTTGAAGTTTTTTGGGGGCAGCAGGGAGGATGTGGTTCCCATCACACATTAGAAAAGAAGAAGATGCAACTTCTGCGTTTGTGCTCGCTCTATCGTGACTGTGTTGTGCACATGGCTGCATTCCCCTCGTGGAAGACGCGCTGGATGACGACGCAGCGACTGCCGCCACTGACTGGGGCACTGGTTCGCCTTCTGCGCCGTGTTGGCACCCAAGATGCCTCTGATGGGCCTCTGCTGGTAGAGGAGTGTGTGACGTTCCTCTGTTCCCTGCATTTAGAGCAGTGGACCTCCGCACAGGAGGGTGATGGGCTCCTGAAGGAGCTGGTGCACGACGAGGAAGAGGAGGTGCGAAGCGTCGTGGCATTGTGCGCGGCGCGTGTGTTTTGCGCTCTTGGGCAGGGTATGCTACGCCTTGTATTTCCACGTGGTGTATTGAAGAATCTACGTGAGAAAAAAAGCGACACATCACATGTCGACCCTGTGGCATTTCGAAATCAGCAAGTTGATTCCAACTCGTTAGGTGTTCAGAAGAAGGCCAAGAATTGCAAGGGCCTACTCTCTATCGAGAGCTTGACTCAGCAACTTCCGCCGTTGCTTGACACTATTTTCCATTGCTGCATGAGTCTGCTATCTGATCCTGAGGAGCGGGTGCGCTCGGGTGCCGCTGCCGGGCTTGCAGCACTTGCCCACACTCTGAATACAATGGTAACAGTGTCTGGACTGCATTTGCATGATCTTTGCAAAGAAACCTGGTTGCACTACCTTGACCACATCACAGCCGCCCTAATGACGCTGCTGAATGATAATAGTCCAACGGTACAGCTGGCGCTTGTGTCTGAACTGGCGGCACTTCTTGCAAGCAGTGCAACGGATATGAGTGGGCTTGCAGAAGTAATGGGTGGGCACACGCAGAGTGAGGTAGCGCAACTGCGCAAGGGTGCACTTATTGCGTCTTTGCGTGGTCTTGCACGGCATGAGGTGTGGCGTTACCGTGAACGGTATGCTACAGTGCTCTCAGAGATGTGCGTGAGGTTTCTGGCACCGAACTCGCTTGCGGCGGTGGAGTCCACTTCGCATGTGTCGCGCAGCGTTTCGACACTTGAGGAAAGCCTGCAAGGGACCCAAGTCGTGGGTGGGCGGCCGAGTGGAATAATGGTGGTTGAAGACGGCCTGAACCCGTTACACCGTTTCGCAAAGGAGGAACTGCTTCCATTGCTTGTAGATGTGCTCTTTGATAGGGTGAAAGTGGTGCGGGACATGGCGCTAGATTCATTGGTTAAGATGTGCGATCGGTTGTCTGCAGCGCACCTGCAGCTGCAGGTGGCCTCCTCGGGTTCACGTAGTCATAAGGAAGGCAAGAATTCTTACTACAGAGACAAAAGCAACGATGGCAGAAAGATCATGAGAAGTGATGGAAGTAGAGGTGGCGTCTGGCCAAGGCAACACGATGATGATGTGTTTATCAACGACACGTTGTGGCCACTCATTATCAACTCTCCAAAAGCAATGGCAACGTATCTCAGTAGGAGCTCACTGTTGCGTATCGCGGTGCGTCTGGGCGTTGACAAGGAGTCCATCCTCCTCCCGTTGTTCGATCACCTCGGTCATGATGCAGTGCTGAACGTGAGGCTTGTTGTGGCGAAGGAGCTCTTCGGCATTCTTTCCGATATGTTTGACTCGAGGTCGTCCTCCGCCAAGAGGGAGCCGAAAGTCGTCTTCACGGAGCAAGAGAGGAATGGGGTTGTGTTGCAGTTGCTGCGATTGCTCGTGGAGGATAAATCCGCTGATGTGCGAAACGAGGCCGCCAAGGCGCTAAAGTTTTGCTTTTGACGCTTTACCCCTCCGCCTGATTTTCGCTCTTGTGTCTCTCTATTCATATCTGTTTCTTTTTTTGTTGTTGTTGTTTGTGGAAGGTGGGGGATTTTCTTTGCTGTCTCCCTTTTCCCCATTGTGTTACATCGCGGTGTGTTGTTTCCACTTATCTCGTTACAGTTTGGAGGGGTTTCTGCTGCAGGTGGGGGGAGGAGGAGAGGGGGATATCAGCCGTATGTTGTTGTTGTTCTTGCATGCAATGTGTGCCCCTTTTGTTCCTCACTTGTTTGTATACATATATATATATATATATATATATATATATATGTGTGTGTGTGTGAGTGTGTGTGTACGTCTCTGAGTAGGACCCCTTGTTGTTGTGTGGTGGTTGTGACGGTGATTTGTACAGCAGGGCGGGGCACTGCACGGTTCGAGTGAGAAGAGGAGGAAGAATAGGAACAACAGCGACGGCGCCAAGACCGGAAAAGAGAAGTGCGGGGTTACCAAACAAACACAGACGGTGAAAAGGGCGTGTGTGCAGATTCACTCACGCTAACTGGTCGGTTGCTGTTGAGGGGGGAAATAGTGGCGGGGGGAGTGAGAAGGAAAGGATGATGCGTCTACGTTGCTCTTTGGGTGCCTCCTTCGTGACGTTTCAACGTGAGGCTCTCATCCGCCGCCATGGCCACGTCGCGCTGCGTCCTGTCGGACATGCGCTTCTCGTGTCGACACGTTTGTTCCATCATGCGGCCCCGTTCGCCTCTGTGTTGCTCACTCAGCGCCGATGGGTTCGCACACGTGGTGCGCAGAGCTCGGCAGGGGAGAGTCAGCAGCAGAAGGAAGAAAAAGGAGAAACTGGGAAGGCTGGGAAGGCCGCCTCTGAAAACAGCTTCCGAGCACACTTGCAGGGGCTTCGAGATGATTACGTGCGATTCCCCGACATTTACAATAGCGCGAATGCTCTCAATTTTATTCTCTTCACAGTTTTCTGTCTCTGCAGTACTGGTAGCAACGTGGAGGAAAAGTGGTGGTTGGACAACTGGGGCATCGACTCTAGGTTTGCACCGCTCGCGTGGGGGCTGCATTCACTTCTAATGAACAATTTTCTCTCCATGGCATATGCCATGCTGCTTCTGCACACCATGTGTCATAACGTGCTTCCCACGATTGGCTCACGTGGTCTCATGATCTACTGCATTCTGACGGCCGTGACGTCGGGTTTCATCATGTGGGTTGGCAATTACATGATGAACGGAGGAGCTGAAAAGCAGTTTGGACCGTGGGACATTGTGGCTGCGTTGTTTGTAATGCAGTACCTACATCAGGGTTTTACACCGATGCAAATACTGAACAGCTTCAATGGCTGGGTGCGCTATGCCTGCTGGGTGGGTGCAGTCTGCATCCTTTACTTTGACTGGCAGCCGACGACAGTGGGTACGGCTGTTGGACTCGCACTATGCAAGTGCCATCCGAGGTTTCGCGTGATGGGGCCTGTGAACTGAGGCTTTGCGTTTGTCTTTGAAACAACGAGGACGCCGATGAGTATGTGTAAGCTAACCTAAAGGAAGGGAATATCTCTCTCTCTCTCTGTGTGTGTGTGTGTGAGGTTAATTGTATTTCAATGAGGTGTTGTTTTTTGCTGGTCTTCTTTTCACGACCACGAGGGCGTCTTCATCGCTCTCGATTGTCTGAATTCTGTTTTGTTTTGTTTTTTTTTTTTGGTTTTTTCTTTGCTCGATTGAAAGTTGCGTCATCTCGTTACTTCTATTGTTTGTTGTTGTTGTTTTCGCTGATGCATGTAAGATGAGAATTGTGGGGTCAGAGGGGGTGGTGGGTAAAAAAGTGGTAGACAAATAAAGAAGAGTCATATGATCACTGGTGAACTCTTTCGTGCATTTGTGCAGCAGGCGTGGAGTGGGCCCGCAGCATCAGGTACCGACATGGGCGACATCATGCAGCAGCAGCAGCAGCAGCAGTGGGGTCACAGCCAGTCCAATGCCAACGCGCCGAACACAATCGTTACTCGTGCCGCTGGCACAGGGGTAACCGGACCGCTCGGCTCGCCGCTGGATTGCCCAGATCTGTTGATGGCGTACTATAACGCCAGCTGTAACGCGCTGCTTCGCTACCACTGTGACATGCCCATCCTGCAGCCGCGCACAACGTACTCGCTTCCACGACGCGTTTCCCCCGTGTCGGTGGGCCACTCGCGGGGCCGGCCACAGCAGCACCAGCGGCCGCCGCCGCCAAGCTACTGGCATGCCACTTTCGGTAGTGGTGGTCATCATCCCTCTTCATCGCATATGCACGTGCCCCACGATGAGGCATCCTCTTCGCCATCCGCCGACGCGACGTACCGCCCTGAACGCTTCACCAATCTGCGCGGACCAACAGTGATGCTAGCAGACCGCCATGTGCACAGCACCCTGTATTACACAGACGAGCACAACACATTCAGCAATACGTATGATGGCGATCGCATAGAGGTGCCGGTTCAGGAGGGACGTCCCTCGTGGTCACCGCAGCAGATGCGCTATCGGTGGGCATCTGGCAGCAGCGGCAGCGACAACATCAGGCCGCGTGCAAGCTCAAGTATTGCACCCAATGCGCTGAATTACGGTGGTATTGCCGAAGGTGATATCGATGAAGATGAGGATGTGGTGGAAGGAAGACTGACGATTCAATTAGACACTCAGCATACGCATCTGCAAAGAGGGGTAACGTCATCATCCTTGCGCCAAAGCTCTCACCTAATGCATCCTCGTCATGTACATTCACATAGCAACAGCAACACTGACAATCATCATCAAGGCCGACACCATGGTGGGACGCCTGATGTGGTGTCATCAGGGACAATGATACATGGCGGCAGCGGCGGGGAAAGTGACGGCACTAGTAGTAGGGGTGGCGAGTGAAGACAGAGGTCGGAGCTGTGAGGGTGTAAATATGCGATGTATCCTGCACCCCAAAGGGGTCTGTTTGGGAGAGTAAGAAGAAAATTCCTCTCACCCTCTCTCTCTCTCTCTCTCTGTCTGTGTGTGTGTGTGTGTGTGTCATGAGAACTGCAGTGACATGCTGCTTTGCCAGGGTAATGAGGTTGTGAACTCTGCTGTGTTGTGCTCCCTTCTTTCACTCTGCCCTTATCTCCATCGTCATGCAGCAGGGTGCCGAGACGGCGGCAGCAGCAGGAGGAAAGGGATGGGGCACAGGGAGACACGGAAACGAAGGCGCGAGCCTACCTGCAGCAACCGCGATGATGGTGCGGGTGACCCCATACTTATGCTAGAGGAGGATCAGCAGCGGTGTGACACGCCAGGTGTCTGCCGTGATTTGCCCTGCACACTTTCCCCTTTGCCACATGCTGCGGGTGTTACAGGTCTTGACGGGGTCAGTGAGTCGTACTTCTTCATCCACATCAATGGAAGGCCGACACGTGTGACTACGGCCGCACCTTTTATCAACACAAGAGAGCTCTTTGGTCACGCTGGTGTTTTACTGCAGGACGTGACGGTACGTGGGTTCCCAATTTTGCTCTTGCCTTCTCCGCACACCGGCAACGTCACGGTGCATCCACGCCGCTGGTACCGGTTGATGAAATTCATTGGGGAGCACTTGTGCGTTGCGGGCGATTTTGCGCCTGTGTCTAATGATGATAACGATAACAACGACAAGGGAGACGATGATGACGGCAATACTGGTGACGTGGTCATGCGTGCGCGTTCTTTCACCGAAGATGACGGGATGCGGGGAAAGCGGCCGCATGTGCATGGCCGGCGGAATGATGCGTGGGCAATGAATGAGATGATGGCCATGATGGACTTTATGCGGCAGCATCCGCGCAGCACGCCGAAGGATTTTCAGGACTTGTCACCGCGCACGGCGGCATTGTATCACGCGCGCGGGAGTATTGCGCTTCGGCGGTGGTGTGGCGTTGACGGGAGCGAGAGGAATGGTAGCAGCAGCGACTGTGACACCGATGAGAATGTTGAGAAGGGCAACGGCACTGAAGAGGGTGCGGAAGCTGGATACCAATAAAGGACAGCTTTGTCCACACCATGGCGTGTGCCCGTGTGTGTGTATATGCACTAACGCGCGTCATCATTTTTATCATTATCAGCAGCAGGAGCATAGGTCGAAGCTCCTTCACACATCCTTCCACTACTGCGCCGGCAACCACACCGCGTCGCTGCTGCTACTTGTTGCCAGCCCGTAGCTCCAGAGTGCATTGTTGCGTGCATATGGATGGGGTGAGTCATGCGTGTATTTGCGATCAATTCTTATCGATGCATGCATCGGTGTATGTGTTGTGTGTGTGTGTGTGTGTGTGTGTGTGTGTTGCCAGGAAACACGCTCGTGTGGTGCTATTATTTCTTATTTTGTGTTTTTCTTTCTTCTTCCTTGCTGTTCTTCCGTTTGCATCTCGGTATCCCTCACTGCCTGACAACGACCAGAAGATGGCCGCGCCGCCGTACGCAACAACAGCGGCTACACCAGCAGCGTTGGCAACAGGCGCTCCGTCACACCATCAGCCCCCCTTTTCAGTCAAAGTAAACTATGTGGTGGAGCATGCCGCGCCATCGGCGCTTTGTCTTGTTCGAAAAGTACAAAGCTCGCCGTACCAGCCGCTTCCTCCGGAGCAGCTACAGTCCGTGACAGTGCCAAATCTCCTCTCCCTCCGTCCCCCACCACATGTCGCGCATCAAGCGGTTATGGACTTCTACTTCGCCATCAACGGTCACTGTGGTGTGCACTGCCCAGACCCATCATCACTGGATCTCATCTCGGTCGCTGCACATAATCGAAACGCTACCGTTGCGGCTCCTGCATCTGCGTCAGCCCCCGCGTCACCGTACTACCACCAAACCACCGAAACCCTCGTAGCTCCCCACGTTCTGCCCACTGAACCCTCTTCTGGGAGACCCGCCATGGATACTGCATCGTATCCGCCGCAGCATCAGCAGCAGCAACGCAGTACATTGCCATCTGTTCTCGGAACGCCGATACTTCCTCAAACTGCTGTTTCGTCTTCAGAAGATTATAGACTTTCGCAAATACGAAGAAATGAGCGTCATGTCAACAACGCATTGTACGGCAAGGTGTGCGCCTTCTTTAACACTAGGGAGGGCTGCAGGCGTGGTCCATATTGCAACTTTCTTCATGTTGGCAAGGGCGGGTCGGGTAGTACGGGGGGAGGCTAATATCAGCATTGGTGGTGGTGGGGGGAGGGGGGTTGTGTCGGGAATCGTCCCCACACCGAGGAACCGACAGAGCACCGAAACTGTTCGTTCTTTTTTTTTTCCTCCCACCCCCCCCCCTCCCGCACTTCTTAAAGACATTTGCAAGAGCTGTAAGTACTGAAAAAGTCCCACCCAACTCTTTTCCCTCTACCGCCCATCGCGGAGAGGCGGGTTGGGGGTGCACCTTCAGCACCACCCTTTTCGACAGCAGCGATGATTGTACACCATGGGGATTCCGTATAGACTATCACTGGGTTCTTTGTTGTTGTTGTTGGTAATCTTGGAGGTACTTCATGCAACTCTGAAAACGTTCAAGAGGCTATTTACCCTTTTTTTTTTTTTCTGGAATTAGAGTGTGGATCTGTGCGACCACTATTCATCGTTTTGTAGTGTATCGGTCATGAAGACTACTATGGATGTTAATAATTGCTTGGACGCTCCATTGGTTCCGCTCTGCAGCTTCTCAAAACCAGAAAAACATGAGATCAGGCATCGCAGCACCGAGAGAAGTAGCCGAATTTTTTGTTCTTTTACCGCTGGTGCGGTGACTGGCTGTATGGAGGCTTTCTTGACATACCCTGTGGAGTACGTCAAAACCAACATGCAGCTACAGCAGCTATCGCCATCTTCGGTCACGACACCTCATGTACACAATGGGGTATGGCACTGCGTCAAGACCACTGCGCAGGACCATGGACCACTTGGATTCTATCGTGGTTTCACTCCATTGCTGCTTGGCTCTATTCCCAAGCAGGCGTTTCGCTGGGGCGCGTATGAGTGGGCAACTGGATGTGCTAAATTGCTGATGGGTCATGGAAGTACGCCGAGTGAACAGCACAAGGTGACTCTTAGCCTGCCAGTTGTGAGCGCATGTGGGTTCTTTGCTGGATGCGTGGAAGCCGTGTGTGTGGTAGGGCCAACCGAAAGTTTGAAGACACGTCTGATTCATGACGCTAGGCGACAGTGTCCATGCTACTACCACCATGGTATTGCGCAAGCCGTGCGGCTGATGGTGCGGGAGAGCGGTGTAGGCCGCACCTTCTACAGCGGTGTTGGCACCACCATGCTGAAACAGGGGCTTAGTCAGTCCTTGCGATTTCCCTTACAGAAGTTCATCATGGATATGATCTGCAGCAGTAGGGTGGATGACGCCATAGGTTATGGGAGCGGGGGGGTGACTACCCCACTTGCCTCGAGGCAACATGAAAGAAGGAGGCACAGTCCATTCTGGAACGGTGTTGCTGGTTTCTGTGCCGGGGTGCTTTCTGTTCTGGTGACACAGCCGGTGGATGTTGTGAAGACGCATCTGCAGTCTGGCACCATATGCACCCAGACGCCAATGCACGGCGGCGGCAGTGCCACCACCTCTACCAGGCCAGTGCGTGTTAGCTACGCCCAGCATTATCTTGTCATTTTCCGTCGAAAGGGGATCGCTGGTCTTTACTCGGGGGTCTTCGCGCGGAGTGTGCATGTCGGTCTGCATGTGGCGCTAACATTCACAATCTTCCCCGTCGTACAGCGCTTTTTCTCTGGGAAAGAGGTGTGAATTGCACACACCGCGTGAAAACAAAAGAAAAAAAAAGAGGGGGGGGATAACGTGACGTAAAACTGGGGAAAAAAAAAATAAAATACTTCGCTCAGTTTGCTCGACAAACTACGTGCATTTTACGTGTTCTGTATACGCGTGTAAACATATATATATATATATATATATATATATATATATACGTATGTGCGTGCGTCAGTCTCCTATTGTGCAGATCGTTGATGATAACGCATTTAGCTCCTTGTTTTTCTTTGTTTGTTTTTTTTTTCTTCTCATGTTGTATAGACGTCGTGTGTGCGTGCGTTTTTTTGTTGTTGTTGTTGTTGCTTGTGGTTTTGTACAGTCGGGTTGGGGGGTTATGGTCTCCCCACTCTTGCACTTCATTTCAGGCCCAATTAACAAAAAAAAAATATATAAATAAAGTGTTTCATTTTTTTTTTTTCATTTTCTTCTTGATTATTCGGCTTATCAAAGAGAGCGCTGTCAGCACCTTCTTTTTTTTTTTTTTTCATCAGCACCCCCACCCAAAAAAGAAAAAAAGAAAAAAAAATGGTGATGGGGAACGAAAAAGTCCCCCTCACAATCTTGAGAGCTTGCGACAGGAATGGGAATCATCTGACGACTTCATGGATCGACATAACTACACTTTTCTTCTTTGTTTCATTTTCTTGTACGGAAAGACTTCTCGGTAAGTGTAAGTTTTTTTTTTTTTTTGGAGAGCCTGCAACAGGAATGGTCAAAAACCGCCGCTATTATTAATTTCTCTCCCACGATTAGAATATCTTTCGTTACACGC